>CAJHUC010000826.1:0-16111 GCA_905146915.1 Ostreobium quekettii | reverse complement strand
TGAGTGAGCAGCTATGGCAGATATATGGGATCCATTGGCATTTTTGTGGTCGGAGATGGAGGAGGCCATGGGTCCTGATGCTGTTCTCTCTGTGTCTCGCCCTGCAGCAGTGACTTGTACTGTGTCCGTATCCGAGGCAGCTGATGATGCACAGCTACGGCCTCAGTCCCCACTACATGCTGGTATTTTATCCATGGAGCAGCACGTAGATCGTATTGTATCGGGGACAGGAGCATGTACGAGTAGACAGCCGTACTCGCCACATACGCGGAGTCAGTGGACGTTCACTCAGCCGCACAGACAGACGTTGCCTGACCACACAACCTCGCCTTACACGGGTCATCTTAGACCGCGTAAGCCCCCCATATTCATGGGAGAGCGAGGGCAGGACTTTGTGTCCTGGCTCAGAACAGTAGAGGACTACTTGGATGCCGTTCCTTGTTCTGAGCAGCAGGCGATCGTCTTCGTCATTTTACTATTGGCGGGTACAGCTAGAGAGTGGTGGGACGCAGAGTGTATCTCGCGTAGAGAGGAGAGGCCAGAGTCACTTGAGGAGCTAAAGGGGTTGTTGAGGGCGCGTTTTGAGTCCCCTATTCGTGAGAGACGCGCCAGAACCAAACTCCTCAAGTTATCACAGAAGAAGGGGGAAGATGCGTGCACATACATGGCACGAACCAGATCCATATGGCACCGGGTACCAGGAATACACGAGCAGACGGTTCTACATATGTGGATCTCCGGTTTGAGGGAGCCTTATCGTTATGAGGCTATGAAGACCGCCCCGAAGACTCTAGCCGAAGCGGAATTACTGGTCGCATGCATGGAAGATGTGCTCAGTGGCAAGGCTGAGAGTGGCCAGCAGAATAAAAGGAACAAACGAGGCAAACATGCAGGAAATACCAGCAAAATTTTGAGAACACCACCAAAAGCTCAAAATAGAAGGAGATGTTCCCAGAGATCTCATAGCGGGCATGGGCATGCTGGACAACCTCGCCCCTCTCTACCGACTGACCCATGTTTCCACCCGGGGAATCAGTCTAGAGAGTCTGGACACCGTGGACGAGGGAGGATTCAGAGGAAGCCCAAGGTGGTTGTGATGGCCACCAGCAAACAACTAAGGACAATGGCCGATCAGATGGATCGGGAGGCAGAACAGCAATCTGCCGTGTTGGATGGACGTTTCCCCGCAGCATCGGCAGGGAGACTGACTGGTCTTCGCTCTGGCCAGTCAGGAAAGCGTCCGGGACGTCTGGTCCAGTCTTGCCAGAGAGGATGGACCATCTGTACTGTGTTTCCCAGCAAGTGGCAGCAAAGGCGCCAAAAACGTTCGAGGAAGTGGAGGCGCAGGGTGGAAAGAAGGCGACGTTGCCGTACACGCCAAGCTGAGGAAAACAATGCTTCCAAGGGGCAAGATGGGGCGCCTGAAAAGGTGCAGGAATCCCTATCAGAATTGGTGGGGGTCCCCAAGTGCCTGGTTGAGAGGACGGAAGCATCTGTGGATCCCACTGCTGCGAGAAAGTCAAACTCGGGGACCACAGGCAAGGATCGCCTGCTCCTCGTCCTGAGAGCGGTGATAAACGACACACGTGTGTCAGCATTGGTGGATTCGGGTGCCACTCGGTCATTTGTGAGTGAGCACTTGCAAACCCGACCACCATTATCTTTCATTGGTGCATATTCCTCGCTGGAATTGGCAAATGGCGAGACTGTCGTCTCGACAGGAATTGCACCAGACGTGCTGCTATGCATCGGGTCAACGGTCAGCAGGGTGTCTTTGACAGCGGTGCCTATGATGGAGGGCATCCAAGTCATCCTCGGTCGGGACTGGTTGGATACCGTTAATCCACTGGTCGATTGGAGGACAAATTCCCTGGTTCTGAGAAATGGGGACAAATTGGAGGTTATCCAGGGAATGAAGACATCTGAATTTGCTTCATGCAAAATTGTTGACCGTGGCTTAACCGGTCTTCAGCACGCATTCCACTCTCTCGGAAATGATTCTGCTCCAAATCCTGATGGAAAATGGGGTGAACAACTTGCCCGGTTGAGTTCCCCGTCGTTTTGGGAACCAACTCCTACGGTGAATCAATGGGCGCAACTGCCAGGTCGTCAATCATCGACCAGGCAGGACTCACCGAGGGCGGTTGAGTCTCCCCAGGGGGAGGTAGCAGAGAATTTTTCGCCAAATGAAACTCCAAATGTGAGTGAAACCTCGAGGGACAAATCCAATGGCGTGCACAGGAGGAAAGTCAAGGTGGCTGGACGTGTTGTCAGCCAACCTGTTCGCCCCAAAATCGACTTTATGTCAATGAGGCAGGCGGCAAAGAGGGCGAACAAAAGCGACCAACCTATGTTCCTGTGTCTGTTGCGGCCAACAGAACTGTCTAAGGACAAAAGGGGCAAATCAAAGGTCAAAGTTGGTGCCACCAAAGGCCGTACTGAGGGAGAGAGGCGCCGGTTGATGAAGAAAACCGGTCCAGTGAAAACAGAGGTGCCGATTGAGGAAGTTATCCGAAAGAAAGTGAACGAGGCCGACCCAGCTGTACGGGAAGAACTCAAGGGAATTTTGGAAGAGTACAAAGAAGTTTTCCCGGACAAGCTGCCATACGGGCCACCCCCGAAGAGAATCGTGGATCATGAAATTGATACGGCGCCAGGGGAGACGCCACCTCACAAAAGCCCATACAGGCTGAGTGTGGCAGAGCTAGATGAGCTCAAGCGCCAAATCAATAACTTACTGGATCAGGGGTGGATTCGGCCCAGCACCAGCCCGTACGGAGCGCCAGTGCTATTCATCCCCAAGAAGGATGGCAAGTGGCGACTCTGCATTGATTATAGGGCATTGAACAAAATAACTACCAAAAATCGGTACCCTCTCCCAAAGGTTGAGGAACTCATGGACCGATTGCACGGGGCGCAGTATTTCACGAAGATTGATCTGTCCTCTGGGTATCACCAGATCAGGGTGAAAGAGGCAGATATTCACAAGACTGCCTTCGTGTCCAGATACGGTTCATTCGAGTATACGGTCATGCCCTTTGGGCTTTGCAATGCACCAGCTACCTTTCAGCGGATCATGAATCATCTGCTGAGAGATGGCCTTGATCAGTTCGTGCTAGTCTTCCTGGACGACATTTTGATATACAGTCGTACCAAGGAGGAACATTTGCAGCACATCAAGGCAGTTTTGGACAGACTCCGGTCGGAGAAGTTCTTTGGGCGACTACCAAAATGTGACTTCTTCAGAACCGAGGTCGAATACCTTGGTTTCGATGTTGGGAAAGACGGTATCAAACCGTCTTTATCGAAAGTCAAGGCAATTTTGGATTGGCCGACGCCCGAGTCCGTCACGGACGTTAGGTCATTCTTGGGATTGTGCAGCTTCTACCGGAAGTTCATTCGCCGGTTCAGTGAAATAGCTGCACCCTTGACTGACCTAACCAAAAAGGATAAGCCTTGGGTTTGGGGTGACCAGGAGGAGAAAGCATTCAATGGGCTAAAGAAGGCTATGGTCACCGCCCCAGTACTACAGCTCCCCGATTTTGAGCGCGAATTCACCGTCACAACAGATGCATCAGAAGTGTCGGTAGGCGCAATCTTGCAGCAGGACTTTGGCTCAGGATTACAACCAATCTGCTACGAGAGCCGCAAGCTGAATCCTGCTGAAACAAGATATGGGGCATATGAACGGGAGCTGTTGGGAATCGTTTGGGCAGTGGGGAAGTGGCGGCATTACCTTGCCAGCCGTCATTTCACCATCCAGATAGACCACGACTCATTGAAGAACCTACCAAATCAACCCGCTGTGAATAGGAGGATTTGGAAGTGGGTTCAGGTTCTTCAGGGGTATGATTGTGACCTGGTTCACATACCAGGCAGGAAAAATCCCGCAGATTTTTTCACCCGGAGAAGTCTCAAGGACGTTAAAGAAATGGTACACGTCCGG
Organism: Ostreobium quekettii; assembly: GCA_905146915.1. Lineage (NCBI taxonomy): Eukaryota > Viridiplantae > Chlorophyta > Ulvophyceae > Bryopsidales > Ostreobiaceae > Ostreobium > Ostreobium quekettii. Next base: position 12,165 of record CAJHUC010000826.1, on the reverse strand, counting down.
GAGGAGGAAGAGTCGTTGGTCAAAAGGCTATTGTTGGGAGAAGACAAGTCTGACGACGGCATTCAAAAGAAATTGGATCAGATTTTTGCAAAGACGCGTCCGGAGGTGACCCCAGTTTCGGGTCAGGAGGAAAGTTCGGGACCATCAATTTTGGTCGCCCGGTCCCGAATTTCATTGGCGAGAGATATGAGAGAGGGGATTAAAAGGGGACTTTATCAAGACACTCGCTGGGCTGACATTCTATCCCAACTGGAATCAGCCCAGGGCAGCGACGTTACTATTGGTGATCGAACCTACCGGCTGTCAAGTGGATTACTGGAGATGAGGGACAGCGACAAGCACCGAAGGACACAGTGGCGGCTAGTGGTGCCAGATGTGCCAGACATCAAAAAGCAAATTCTAAGGGAGTTACATGAAATCCCTTACTCAGGCCATCTTGGCTACCACAAGACATTGAAGAATATACGGCGTTCTTTCTATTGGCCCGAGCACACCCTAGACATTCGTGACTTTGTCATGGGGTGCCCAGTGTGCCAACAAGAGAAAGCCATCCACCGTGTGCCAGCTGGACTTTTACAACCCCTCAAACTCCCAGAACAGAAGTGGGCAGACGTCAGCATGGACTACATAATGGGGTTGCCTAAATCAGAGGCAAGGAACGATGGAATTCTCACCATGGTAGATCGGGCCACAAAGATGGTGCACCTTGCACCAGTCAAGCAGACTATTACGGCTGTTGATACTGCCCGAGTCTACTGGAATTCAGTGGGAAAATTGCATGGGATTCCTCGTTCTATTGTGAGTGACAGGGACCCCCGTTTTGTGTCCAAGTTTTGGCGGGAGCTGTGGAACATTCTGGGAAGCACCTTGAGGATGTCCAGTGCCTACCACCCTCAGACGGATGGCCAAACTGAGGCAATGAATAGGGTGGTAGAGATGGTGCTGCGCTGTACACTGCATGCCGGGCAGGAAGGCTCGAACTGGGAGCGACTGTTGTCCACCGTGGAGTTCGTCATCAACAACAGTCCAACGCAGGCCACCGGGTACACGCCATTCTATCTGAATTATGGCTTCCATCCATGTACTCCGATGGACCTTATCCGTGACAGTGACTCCACTTTGATCGAAGGAGTCAACCAATTTGTGGAGCGGATGAAAAGGAACTTCTCTACAGCGGTTCAATTTCTGCATCGGGCTCAGGACAGAATGAGGATGCAAGCCGATCAGAAGAGAAGGGAACAGAGGTTTAGTAGTGGGGATCAGGTGCTGCTCTCGACAGAGCACTTGAAAATGAAAAATGCACCGATCCGGAAGCTGAAGAAGCGGTTCGTTGGGCCATTCTTTGTTGTCCGTCGGGTGGGACAAGTGGCCTACGAGCTCGACTTACCAGAAAAGTGGAAGATCCACAATATCTTCCATGTCAGCTTGCTGCGCCCGTTCAGGACGAGTACTTGGACGCAGCCCACTACATCTGGTCAGGTGGAGGAGTTGGAGCCCGAGGAGGATGAGCCGTATGAGATCGAGAAGTTACTGCGTTGGCGGTGGACCGGCCCCAGTTCCAGGAGGCAAAAGGAGTTTTTGGTGCTGTGGAAGGATTATTCACTCGATGATGCCTCTTGGACGCCAGAAGAGAACTTCACTTACCCAGAGGAACTGAAGAAAATGATTAAGAGGGACAAACCAGTAGAGGATAATTAAGTCCACTGGTTCGCCGAACGTTTCGAGGGCGAAACTACCCCAAGGGGGAAGTACTGTGGTGTAAACTACAGGGGGTAGTTAATGTTTCTCTATATGGGAGCTGGGAAGTGGAGTGTACAGTGATTATGGTATCTCAGGTGAAAGTAGACTCTGTTTGGAGTCCATAGGTTTTTGAACCACCCTAATTGGCTTAGCGGTTGAGGAGATATGGTTAGTTGAATATTTAGTACTTTAGGGCCCTCTCCTGGACCGTATTGGGGGATGAGATACTATCGCTGGACATGATACGATACAGTGCGCTGCATTGTCACGTGACACGCGCTGGTGGCCGCCCCAAAAGGGTGACCACCAGACGCAGTACTGTAACCGTTGTTTCCCCTGTCTCACGCCTCCCAGCGGCTGCACCCGCGAGCCGCACGGCGCCGCGCACCCACCGCGCGCACAGCCGCCCCGCGCCCGGCCATCCCTGCGGCCTGGGCCCACGCTGCGTACCCGAAGACACGAGCGCCCCGGAAAGCCCGCCGGCAATCCGGCGGAGGAGGCCCCGCGGCCTCATTGGGCGTCTCGGCGGGCGCCATCGCCCGCATCGAACCGAAAACCACGCCACCTCGGCTCTCATGCGCCACATAGCGCACTTCCGCTCTCCGCGTCCGCCAGCTCCGAAACCACTGGCGTGGTTTTCGTCTCGATGTGCGGGCAATGTGCCCGCCGCAGCACCCAATGTGGCCGGAATGGCCTCCTCCACCGGATGACCGGCGGGCGGTCCGGGGCGCTCGCTCCTTAAGGGTGCGCAGTGTGGGCCCAAGCCTGCGATCGGCTGGGCGCGGGGCGGCAGTCCGCGCAGTGAGTGCGCGACGCCGGTGCGGCCTGCGGGTGCAGCCGCGCGGAGGTGAGTGGCCTGCAAGAGTTACAATTGGTCAGGCATCAAGGCCACCCTTTGGCGTACCCCGTATCACGTGACAATGCAGACAACATCACCGTATCGATAGTATCTCATCCCCCAGTACGGTTGCGGAGGCGCCCTTAAGTACTAGTATTTCTAATAGCTATATCTCCACTACCGCTAATTCGAATGGCCTGATTCAAGAACCTATGGGTTTCTAGTAAGATGAACTAAAGTATGAGATTGTCCATTAACGTTTATTATACTTCCCAGATACCCATAACCAAGGAAACACACTACCCCCTATGCTTTACACCATAGACTGGATGATTGTCCTACATGAGGACTGCTCCCACAGCAGTTTGGGATGCGTCCGCAATGACCTCGAAGGGTCTATTGGGATCTGGCGTTTTGAGCAAAGGAGTTGTTGTCAAGCATTCCTTTATATGCTCAAAGGTTGCCTAGCACTTGGCCGTCCACTCCCACTTGCCACTCTGCTTGGTTAAGTCTGTTAAGGGAGTTGCCGTTTTCAAATAGCCCAGAATGAACTTTCAAAAATAATTTGCTAGCCCAAGGAATTGCTGGATGTGCTTCACACACTGCGGTGCAGGCTAGTTCTGTACTTTTTCAATCCCTTCCGGGTGTGGTCGAATGCCTTCTTGAGACACTATATGTCCCAAGTAGGAGATCTCCTCCTTGTTGAACTGGCATTTGTGCAAATGGCAGTACAGTTTCTGTTGCCGTAGCACTTCTAACACCTATTTGAGTTGCTGCAAAATGCTCTTCTGCAGACTGGATAAACACCAAGATGTTGTCCAGATACACCAGGACGTGTTTGCCAATTTGATCACCAAAGATATGGTGCATCGTCTGCTGTAAGATTGCTGGGGCGTTTGCGAGTCCAAAAGGAAGCACCTTGAACCCATATAAGCCCCAGGGCGTCACAAGCGCGGTTTTGGCACAATTGGCCTTGTCTATCCAAAGCTGATAATACCCTTGTTGCAAGTCAATCGTTGAGAAGACTTTAGCTACTTGCAACTGATCCAACAGAGTATCTATCCTCGGTATGGGCCACTTACTTTTGATAGTGGCCTTGTTCAAAGCCCTATAATCAATGCACATCCCGAGGCTGCCATTAGGCTTAGGTACAAGAGTATCGGGGCCCCAAAAGAGCTGCTACTCTCCATGATAAGACCTTTCTGTAAAAGATAATCCACCTATTCCCTTATCTCGTCCATTTCTTTTGGATTGTACTGGAAAGCTGGCCGTTTCACCGGTTTAGTTCCTTCCTCTAAGGGAATGGTCAAGGCGACTCCCCGATCAGGGGGTAGACCCACAGGTAGTTCATCGGGAAAGAGGTCTTTGTATTCCTCCAATAGTGTAGAGACTTTGTCAGAATCAACAAAGGCTGAAATGGTCTCTCGACCTATGCTGATGGAGGCCAAAGTGGCCAAAGGGCCGGGTGCGTCCCCCTCAGAGAGGTTGCTGACCCGGCGAACCAAAACCAAGTGGAGAGGAGATCCCCGATGGTTAGAGGTGGCCCCCTCTATCTATCCACAACAGAATTTGGTTGGCTCCGTTAAAATTCTATACAGTCAACAGAATCCGTGAGCCGGCCACAGAGAGAAAAAGTGTATAACAAAAACGGGCGAGGCTATGCTGACGCCAACATAGACGGATACAAAAATCCACACAACCTTCCAGAATGGAACCACGTGTTACAGAATCCGCGCCGTAGCCTACGGACGACAAGGCCCCCATAACAGAACTACTGACTGGACCACAGAGGTCGACAGAATTCCATCAACGTTGACGGAGCAACACAGGCATTTCAAACATGTTGAACCCTAGTACAGAAATTCCATATGCATGGCGGACGCGGGGTGCGATTGCCTGGGTCTTTGATAGATTTGGCAGTGCACACTGCTCGCCCCCATGGCACATCCATGTGCCCCTTCAAATCGTTGTTGTCCGTCATACAAGCAGAATGTACGCCCAAAGCATTCCCAAGCCCAGTACATTCGATTGGTTGGCATGTGATGTGATGCCCCTGGGGTATGTGAAATGTTGCGTTGGGCCGCCCGCCGCCAATTGCCCCCATGGCATCAGTACCCTTAGGTGAGTGGTGATGGCGGGGTGGGTGGGTGGGTGGGTGGGGGGTTGTTGTTCTGCTTGGCTGGAGTACCAGCCATGGCTTGGTCAGGAAAAAGCTTGCGTTGCTGGGCTCGTGGTGTGCATGGGGGGTTGTTGCTTCTCCGAGATCGTGTCAGGTAAGGCAGGGGTTTGTTGTTCTGCTCGGCTGGAGTACCGGCCGTGGCTTGGCCGGGAAAGAGCTGCTGTTGCTAGGGCTCGCAGTGTCTATGGGCCATTGCTGCTTGTCCAAGATCGTGTCAGGGTGGGGCGGGGGGGGATTGCTGTTCTGCTCGGCTGGTGTGAAGCACGGGGCCGGATCACGGCCATCGAGTATCCCATACCACTCAACGCTACCGGATACCCGTGCCTGGGGGCTGAGTAAGTCACTGAAGTAGCTTTACCCCTTGGTCGCGCACCCAATGGAGGTCCCCAATAGCGGTATGTCTCGTCGCTACCCTCGCGTATCGGGATTGGGTAATTTGCGCACCTGTTGCCTTCCTTCCTACCAGGTTGGGCCATTGATCACAACCGACCAGTCCACTGACCAATGAGGACCCTCGTCACGAGGAGGGCTCCTCGGTCATCCGCTCACTCCATCCGGACAACCGTCGCACGCTCCTTGTGGCTCACCGTGCTCCATCGGTAGCCAACGGCTCTGGCGGACAAGACCGGTTTTGACCGACGCCACTCGGTCTCGTCAGTTATCTTCGAGCCTCGCACCCCTTTTCCCTTACATGCAGGGAAACCTGTGGGGGCGCTTGTGACATACGGTTGTGTCTCCACAACCTGGTTTATGACAGCTGGAGTACCGGCTGTGGCTTGGCCGGGAAAAAGCCGTTGTTGTTGGGCTCGTGGTGTGCATGGGCGGTTGTTGCTTCTCCAAGATCATGTCGAGGTGGGGCCAGGGAATTGCTGTTTTGCTCTGCTGGAGTACCGGCCATGGCTTGGCCGGGAAGGAGCTGCTATTGCTAGGGTTCGCGGTGCCTATGGGCCATTGCTGCTTGTCCAAGATCATGTCAGGGCGGGGCGGGGCGGGGGGGGATTGTTGTTCTACTCGGCTGGAGTTCTGGCTATGGCCTGGCTGGGAAAAAGCCACTGTCCCCGGGTTCACAGTGTGCATGAGTAGCTGCTTCTTGTCTGAGATCGTGTTAGGGTGGGGTGGGGGGGGATTGCTGTTCTGCTTGGCTGGAGTACCAGCCATGGCCTGGTTGGGAGAAAGCCATTGTTGTTGGGCTCGTGGTGTGCATGGGCGGTTGTTGCTTCTCCAAGATCGTGTCAAGGTGGGGCCGGGGAATTGCTGTTCTGCTCGGCTAGAGTACCGGCCCTGGCCTGGCTGGGGAAAAGCAGTGGGGGATATCCATGGGGCCCAGGGTGTGTTAATAACAGAGTCTAGTATTTGCGAGGAGTACCGGCTGTGGGTTGGCCGGGAAAAAGCAGCGGGGGATTGCCTGTTAATAACAATAGTCTAGCGTTTGCAAGGGATGGCCGGGAAAACCCAGCAAAGGAAAATAGCAATTCCCCGGCCCCACCTCGACACGATCTTGGAGAAGCAACAACCGCCCATGCACACCATGAGCCCAACAACAGTGGCTTTTTCCCGGCCAAGCCATGGCCGGTACTCCAGCCGAGCAGAACAGCAATCCCCCCCCGCCCCGCCCTGCCCTGACACGATCTCGGACAAGCAGCAACTACCCATGCACACTTTGAGCCCGGCGACCGCGGCTTTTTCCCGGCCAAGCCACAACCGGTACTCCAGCCGAGCAGAATAGCAATCCCCACCTGCCCCGCCCTAACACGATCTCAGATAAGCAGCAATGGCTCATAGACACTGCGAGCCCTGGCAATAACCGCTTTTTCCCGGCCAAGCCACGGCCTGTACTCCAGCTGAGCAGAACAACAAACCCTTGCCTCACCCCAACACGATCTCGGATAAGCAGCAACTACCCATGCATATTGTGAGCCCGGCAACGCAGGTTTTTTCCTGGCCAAGCCGTGGCCAGTACTCCAGCCAAGTAGAACAACAACCCCCCGCCCCACCCCGCCATCACCACTCACTTGAGGGTACCGATGCCATGGGGGGCCATTGGCGGCGGGCGGCCCCAACGCAGCATTTCACATACCCCAGGGGCATCACATCACATGCCAGCCAATCGAATGTACTAGGCTTGGGAATGCTTTGGGCGTACATTCTGCCTGCGTAACGGATAACAACGACTTGAAAGGGTACATGGATGTTCCACGAGGGCGAGCAGTGTGCACTGCCAAATCCATCAAAGGCCCACGCAATCGCACCCCACGTCCGCCATGCATACCCATTGCACACTAAACCAGGCGTATGGCTGTCCGGTCCGGGAACGGGACATGCTGTGCAGCGATTATCCATCACCTTTGCCAAAGTACAGTTGTCCGTACTTGCTCTATGAACCTTGATGGAATTCTGTCGACCTCTATGGTCCAGTCAGCGGTTTTGTTATGGGGGCCTGTCATATGTGGGCTACAACGGTGATTCCGTAACACATGGTTCCATTTTGGGAGGTTGTGTGGATTTTTATAGCCGTCTATGCTGACGTCAGTATGGCCCCGCCCGTTTCTGTAAGACACTTTTTCTCTCTGTGGCCAGCTCACGGATTTTGTTGATTGTACAGAATTTTAATGGAGCCAAACAAATTCTGTTGTGGACGGATAGAGGGGGCCACCTCTACCCCAAAGGTATAGCCAAAACAATACAAATAACCCAAATGACAGACAGTCAAAGGGGCAGAAGAAACGCCCAAAGGAGGTGGATGAGAAGTGGCACCCGGCGAGGAATTGCGGAGGTAATTTTACTACCGTGAGAAACCACACGAATATGCCCATGACGATAATCAATAACACCAGCATACTCATAGAGCCAAGTATCGCTAAGGATGATATCATAGTCGTCGGACAAACTAATGACCACGCAATGGATAGTGTCCTTGTAACCGTGGATGGTTAAAGGAACATCGACCACACACAAAGAAGGGAATGAGGAGCCATCTACAAAGAGGACCTCCATTTCAGGAGGGTCCGGAAGAATACTCACGGGTATGGAGAACTCAATGGGTTCCACAACACGTCGAGTGGCGTGGGCTAGCTATTGTAAATAGTGTAATCAGCGCAGTTGCTGATTAGATGCCAAGTGGGGATGCTTGGGCTGTAAGCCTAATTGACAACAATAGTTCGGCATAATGTACATGGAACCGGTGGCACTAGTATCAAAGAGAATCAATGCACGCTGGTGACCAACATGGCCTGTAAAAGTTAAGCGAGGGTGATCAGAAGTCACTCCTTGGATGCGGCACCCCGCTGCTCCCTCTGGGTTCATAATAAACGTTGACTGGCCAAGGAATACCAGCCATGGTAGTACAACCGGTACGGTCATCGGTCAGTTGTGTGAATAACCGTGTACCCTTGGGGTAGTGCACCAAGGTTTTCATTTTACGCAGACGTGGGTGTTCTGTAAAACACCGCTATGCAGGCAGTAAGATACACGCACTAGTCTTGGTGGGATCTTTTGCACATTCTGCAAAATAATGTTCCAGGAATGGGGTAGTATTATGGAATGGTGGATTAATCCACACAAACTCATGCTGCAAGGGCTATGTTAAAAAGCTCTCTGCAGTTGAGCAAAATCGCTCACAGAGAGCGTTATCCCTTGTGGGGTCAGCACAAGCATCCAATGTAAACTAGTGAGCCACTAGTGACTGGATGTGTTGGAAGTGCTCACGGCGGAGCATGCGGTCAGAGTAGTTTGACAGCGTGCTTCTACCCTCTCGGGTCATCGAGTTAGTCAGACTCAAAGTCTATTTTTTCAGACGGTTACCAGCTATTACATTCACTATAGTCACTTTGTGTACAGGTACCACAGGTGCAACAGTGTGCCCATAGTTCACAAGTTGAACACACAGAGTTCGATTGGTCACATTACTTTTCTGCACTTATCAGCAAGTTGCATTCATAGTAATGTGATGTGCTTTTCTCCGCTTTGTTGGTGGGGGTCTCACCTTCATTGGTGGCAATTTTCTGTGCTCTGCATAAGTCCCGTCCAAAAGATGTCTGGCGTAAAATGGTTTGAAACACTGGAAGCATCGTCCAGCTCGTTTCAACACCTCAATGGTAGTGTCCTTGAGTTGGGACGGACTTGTGACGGGTTTGCCCTCCATGGGGTCATGGATGGCCTCGATGGGCTCGTATCCGCAATCGTCATGGGTTTTCCCCTGCACATCCACAGTAGAAACGTTGCAAAAAGGTACTCCACAAACCCTTAGTTTCGTATGGAGAATGGGTTTTCCCCTGTTATCAACCCTCAGAGTATGATGCTTCTGGATGATTCAGTTTGGTCCAAGGTTATTATTTGTATTGCTTTTGCCAGTGCGGCTGCTATTCTGACATGAACCATATGAATTGTACTTCTAGTCATATGTGGGTCCCATTATACACAAATGCACCCTTAGGCTGGCATAAATGGACCACTGCTCATCATCTTTGTTTAACAAGCATTTTCGCTTGATATTAAGATGAAGTCCTATGAATAATGCATGCGGTTTGGAAAGTCATCCAAATCTTTCTCACACTTGAGAAACATTTGTTCCAAAAGTTGCATGTATTTGATGGTATTGGGACCCGAGATCCTTGCCTTTGTAAAGGTTGCTATCTCAGTCTGAATTTCAAAGTCTGAGCATTTGTGATCGTAAAGTATCTCCATCCCATACGTAAACTGTTCCCATAATAGTTGAAAGTCGAGCTGCGAGAGCACTTCTGCATCAATAGTCACTCCCCATAAGTGACCCAATTGTGCAAGCAGACTATGCTTCACTGACTTCTTAAGGGTGTTTAGTGCTATCCATCCCCATTGACTTTGGGGTGCAACAGTAGTTTTGAAATACATAATGATTTCCTGCAACCACTTTGTCAAAGCTTGTTTGTCTTCATTCCACTTGGGGGGCTTAATGCCTTGATTATTCATCTTTGGCATGCTCACCTAAACTTCCCTCTTGGGTTGCATGAATATAGAAGCGAATGGTACCTCCTGAGTAGTGGTCAAGTACCCCTGACCTAACCCTAGGTATCCAGAACCAAAAGGGTTATAGTCCTCTGGCGGGGGCAGTGGCCCATCTGTTGCCATGTAGAATCCAACTGTGATGGAGACAGTTTGCTCCTGATGAAGTGGCTCTTGAGCCTGCATATACCGTGGCTGCGATTCCTCAAACAATAGCTCTCCTTCCTCCTCCTCATCTTCTTCTATCCACTGGAGGAACGGAGAGAGCGGTTTGTGCTACGGTTCAAATGGGCCTCTGGGCGGCAATGGTACCCTTGATGGCCCACCATATTAGGGTGCCAACTGTGGCTGCATGGTAACTGGCAAAGAAGGCTGATACTATAGTCCTTGCTGTGCCTGTGGGGCCATGAGTGGCCGTGGCTGTCCAGAGTAAGCATGAGGTTGCATCTGAGTAGCATACCTCTGTTGTCCAGGATAAAAAAGGAGACATTGCTTGTAGCGCCTCAATCTTCTGTTGTGTTATATGAGGCTACTGCGGCTCTGCTCCCAATCCTGTTTGGCCTATCGTGAAGGGCTGGGCAGTGACTAGAGTCTCCTGAGGTGCCTGAGGAATTGGCACCCTCGAGATAGCTTGTCCTTGTTGATCTCCCTCTTGGGGTATTTTTCTGCCCATCCTCTAGACTGTGTGCCACTCAGTGGCTGCCTCCTGGAGATCCGGGATGTGAATCTCCAAGGCTTTCTACTGTGCCTCAAAATTGTGGCGCAGGCATGCAGGTATTCTCCGGAGCGTATCCGGGGGGACAACTACCCTGTAGGGGGCCTTTCCGCCTTGTGGGTGGTAGTATCCTTTGTAGTATACTCCACCGTAGATATCATGAAAGGCCCCAAGGGTGTCCCAACACCCATGGATATCCTAAACCACGGGTGTTTGCACTCTCGGAGTTGGGCCTGCTGTTGCTCGCCAGGATTCCTTTACCTGGTATTGTTGTCGCTGCCTCTGATAGGCAGGGTTAGGTTTACCCATCGTATACTAATCTCCTGGGTTTCTGGACCGGCACTGCTCTCCCCTTGATGGGGTGCTTGGGCCTGCTTTTGAGTAGAAGTGGCCACACTCGGGTGCCGTTCGGTCCGTTAAGTCCGGTCCGTAAAACTGAGTGTGATATTCATCCGCTAGTATCCGGTCCGCTATTTGCCGTACTGCCGTCCGCAAAATCCGGCTCTCATTTTTTCTTCACCGTTATTTGCCGTTGAATTAATGGATGACATGTGCGGCATCCGGTCCGTAACAAAATATCCGTTGATTAATAATTTTGGTCCGTTATTACCCATAGGTACTTGCTTTCCAACCACGGCAAGGTCAAGGAGAAGTTGCCAAGGGGTTTCCATTTTGCAGCAACTCGAATTATGTTGGTTGCATGCTTGATAAATGTGTGTGAGCATTTTCCAGGTCATGTATTCTGCGGTTTGTAATACATGGAGTGATTTGCAGAACTGAACAACACACAAGCCGTGTGTAAAGTTCCAGTGTATGCATGCAATCCTACACCACTTGCTACGACTGGTACTGCTGCGTACCACACTCCCATTGCAAGTCTTCCCGGCCATTGCAGCAAGGGTTTGGCATAGTTGTAATACTAAACACGGACACACAAACACCCACATCACCTGAGGTAGGTGGCAAAAAGGGTTCACCTCTGAACACAATTGAGCCACTCAACATACTTGGGAATGGGTGATACGTATCACATATAACGATGGGTTGCTGCGGTGGTACTCCACAGTTTCCACGCCAGGGCAGAGAGTGTAAAGCCCATCCACCAATTGCACTATTCGATTGGACACATTTCTCACAGAAATTCTCTTCTATCTATATGATACCTTTATTGGCGCTTTCTCAAGCTGCCTGAAGGCCTTGGCTTGAGCCGTGGGGTCCAGTTCATCTGTCATATCCACTGGCTCGACCCGTTGTGCTTTTTGGCTACCGCCTGCAGACAAGAAGCGACAACAAAAATTAGCTTTCTGCTATTATTTTCAGGCTCGCTTCTACTCAGTTTTAGCCACTTTGTTAAACTGGTGCATGACATCATGACAATCATTTTACAACCAACAGTAATATTGTGGTACTGCCCCACAAATGCCTCATTAGATGTGAATCACCTCTCGAGTCTTCAACACGGAATGCATGGAGTTGGGGCATAAAGATGCTGCTTAGTACTGGCACATAAAACCAAGAAGCAGGCTAAGGCTAAGGAGCCTCTGCATTTCCACATCTGCTATATAGCTAATTACCTTTGGTCCAACTGCATGTGCTATATGGTATCGGAGCGTGGGATAATGGATTCTCACCGATTTTACTTTCCGATCCTATCTAGCAATTGTCGTCGATGTAAATGGGAGCCATGCGGCACCTGGGTGGCTTGGATTCCTAGGC
>CAJHUC010000825.1:0-141934 GCA_905146915.1 Ostreobium quekettii | reverse complement strand
ACTGGCAGTTCCCTCACGAGCCCCGGCCTGGCGCGCCGAGAAGGCGTCGCTCTTCGCTCCTTTGCAATGGCCATGCTCGCTTCAAGATCGCCGCAACGATCACGCAAACGTTCATGTAAACGACGGCGGCGAAATTACGTGGCCCCCATTGTGCGACTCCTAGAGTATTCCGCTGGAGGGTGTCAGAATTCCACCCGCTCAACTGGCCCCCACTGGTTCAATGCGAATTCGCGCCGCGTGCTGCGTGACGGCACTGAGCGCCCCCGCGCTGCGGGCGCACGCGCGGGCTCTTTGTGGAAGCAAGGCACTCGATTCATGGGGAAGTTCGGCTGATGCCGCGGATCGCTGCCCCCTCTCCCGATCCGCGGAGCGACAAACAAACTTTCGCGATAGCGACGCCAAACCCTTGCGCCCGCTGGGGAAGGCGCTCTGGACGAGCCGCTGCTTCGTGACGCCCGCCCCTCCCACCCCTTTTCTGACTCAAGCAGTCCACTTTCAAAACCTAAAACCCCGCTGCTGCCACACGTGCGCGATGGGCGCCCGCCGGCCACGCGCCGCGGACCCAAAATCCGTGCAGGCCAGATTGTCCGCCGTGGATTGCTCGCGCCCGCGCACCGGGGTTATATCACCAGACCGAGGAGTCGATCGGCGGTCACCGGCGGCTTGCGAGAGCCGCCCCGTCCTCCCGATCACCGCCATGGGGCCGCCGCAGCAGCGCCGTTTCAGCCCGGCGCAAGGGCAATCGTTCCCAGCCCATCATGGAACACGTTCGCCCTCCCGCATGACGCAATCCCGCCACGGTCGTGCCCGCGGCCTTCCGCAGTGACGGGCAGCGTGACAAGTCGCGAAATATTCTTATGCCCCAATGGCTCGCCGCACAACCTACTGACTCACCTCGCGGTCGAACCCGGGCTCGCTGGCGGACAATGGGTGGTCCCCAGGGAGGGACCCCTCGGGGCTTCGATGTTCGAGAGCCCCCGGAGGCAAAGCTCGAGGGGGCGGGGAACTGGGACCGCCTTCTGGGGAGGCTGCTCGATGCTGGTTGCCAACGATCCCTGGCAAGGGCCTCACCCGCCCCAGTATGGAAAGACTTGCCAAAAAAGGCGCGTCGGATAAACTTGGGAAAGTTCCTGCCTCGAGAAGTCAAGCAAGATGAATGAGAGTGGAACGGAAAATTTCGATGATATTGGAAACCTTATCCCGGTGTGGGGAGCTGCGTGGACGGGGAAACACAACAAAGGCACATCGTGAATACGGCGCGAGAAACAAGTTGAGTGAGCGCGGGATGATGAAATGTTGGTTGAGGTTTCAACAAGGACCTCATAAGTCAAGGGCGGTAGATAGAAGAGGGGCTGCGCCACAGCATCTGGGCCTGAGCATTAGGGTGCAGGCTCGCATTGAGCTTCGCACCGAAGTACGTACTCTGTCTATGGGTGCCCTCAGCTTCGTATTGTGAGCGAATGAGGCCGGCGAAACATCGCACAAATCCAAAATCGTGCATTATGCGATGTGGTACATCAACTGTAGTGTGCTATGTAACTGAAATCGTGCCTGGAATATAGGGCACGCGCTTCTAAAAGCGTGGAGTCATCAAGTTTGGTTGCGGTCTTCCATTTCACGGCCAGCAGGATCTAGGGGAAGCGCCATAATCACTTTGAGACAAAGTATGACTGGGAAGGAAGTGATCCACAGGAGCGGCTCAATGTGACACGGTCATATACATGTGCAATTGAATGTAGTCTAGTCAAGTATTGTAGTTTGGGAACAACAGAACAATACGAATTGGATTGCAGGGATTTATCATGGCCAAGTAGCGCAACCCCTGTCAGTGCAACTTTAGGCGTTTTCAAGCCATCTTACCCATCACTAAAAGGGGTGCTCCCTGCATCAGAACGTTGCACAGTATAACTCAAAGCGGCAGCACATTCTTGCCGGCAATGGACGTGCGGGGGAGGGAGTGGGGGTGGGGGGGGGACGCTAAGGCCAGCTGTGCGTGAACAATGATTGAATCCATCACTGCGAACACCCTTACACACGAGACAAGTTTGTCTACCTGCAGATGTATGCCAAACAGGCGACGCGCACACGCGTTAGCGGAACAGCCACGCTGCCATCTGGCGTCCTCCGGGGTGATGAACCAGGGAGAATTTAGAAGATATACTTGTCATTGGCCCACTCGTATTGACGCAAGCTTCCCCGCACAGCATAATGCCACAATGCAAAAGCACGGCAAGATGCAAATTGCTGCAGGACGCCGTAAAGCAGTGTGTGGACGTGCACCAGCATCCAGGGACCACCGCTCGATACCCATGTCCCTTTTCCGGTGTCTGCCCCTATATGACCACAGATCTTCCCGCCGCCGTTTGCACCATCAATTTCAATCAACTAAGCACGCCATTGCACCATCTCCATGGCGGGAGATTCTAACAGTTACCCAGGGGGACGCAAATCCTGAATTTTCTGTGAGCAGCAATTTGCAACACATTGCTGCTTCTGTGTCAATTGTGTCCGGCAATCTGCGAATTGAGCCCCGATTGTTTTGCAGCCATTGCAACAACAGGCCTAAATGCGTGCATCGATCCCATACCCCCAATCACTACACGAATACGTCACCGTCCATTGGACCTTCCACTTCCCCCGAGCTTAGCTCATCTGCAGCTCCGCAACGGATGCCTCGCGCCGCCCAACGAAGAGACACTTTCCCATCGCTCTCCTGACGCAAGAAGCCCCATCCATTGCGTCCTTCATCCACGAGCCCACAACAAATGCCAATGCCAGCCACAGCTTTCCCAGCGGCCCCGTGCCGGCGTCCACCTGAATGCCTTCCCGCTTCAGCAGCCTTTCCGCTCCCTTCGCCCCTTCTCGGGCCAGTTGGACCACTAGATACGTCACCACCCCGCCCATGTAAATGAGCACAGCGGCAGAGATGATGATCGAGGCCTCGGTGGACGTGTGGGGGTCATTGAATGTAATGCCCGCCATGAGCATTGCAATCGAGCACGTGAGGGACATGGTCTCCATGCCGTTCAATGGGGGACCGCGGTCGTCAAAGGGCAACACGAGGAGGTGGAGAACGACCGAGAACATCAAAACCGCAGCCGCCAGCGTCGCCTGGAGGTTTGGGCCAAGCGGAAATCGGAACACGGTGATAGCGGCCAGAGAAGACTTCCGGAGCATGACTAATACTTCCCAGTACCTGCGGCCCCTCCGGTAAGGCTGGCACAGAAACGCCACGGCTCCCATGTGCGCCTCCTTGTCACCAATCCTTATAATGCTCGCGAAAATGACAAAAGGCATGCCAATGGTGACGAGCATCAGTGCCGGGACCGCCAGCGCGACAAGGACCACCAAATGGCTGCCCTTGTAGCATTCCTGATCCGTGTCGTCGGTCCAGTAGTTGCCCAGGGCGGCCGTGCCCCCCGCGAGGTCCCTGCCTCCCTCGTCGGCTTCAGTGCAGTCCAGCACTCTCAGAGCGTTTCGAGAAACTTCGATGTACGAAATGTAGAGCACGGATAGGAAGGAAACGCGCCAGAGGGCCAGTACCTGCTTCCAATTTTTCGACGTTAGGCTGCTGCGCATCAGCGAGACCAACATGATGGCGAGGATGAGGAGAAAGGGGAAGACGAGACTGAAGACAGTGCGGTACATGGATCGCCTGATGGATGCGTCGCTGGGAAAGGCGCACTCGAGAGAGACCAGGCCTTCTCCCCCGGACGACAGAAAATCTGTATGCACATGTTGCATCGATCGTCAGCTTACATCACCACAAATTATGCGAGTGTGATTTTGGCAACTGCAATTGAACAGGCGAAACTCCTATTTAAGTTTTGGAGCGCGCCGGTTCAGTGACCAGTGCACGCCCCACGCAATATCCTTGCAGTCTGTTTCGCGACTGTTTGTTTGAAGTGACCAACCTTAAGCCCAGTACCAGGAACGCCGGAGCTGAAATACATGGATGCAGCAAGAGTACAATGGGAGTATTCCGCTGGAGAAACCAAAATGAAATGCAAACTATCCAAAAGCATCAAATGTGTTGTATGGTCTAAAATCTCACCAGCCACTCCCAGTGCCCTCAAAGTGGATGTTGTCCAGTGTACATTGATGAAAACTGCGATGCCCGTAACTTGAAGGAAGTTGATCAGAATCTGCCATTGACAAGAGAATATTCGTGCCATCAAGCTCATCAGCGAATTCCAACGACATGTCGGTTAATATAGTTGTAAGGAGCACTGGTATCAGAAAGAGAGGCTAAGGACACTTTGAAACATAATGAGCACATTTTTTCATGGTGGAAATACATCTAGATGCATAAAATGCATCGCGGCGATCAACACTCATAGACATTGCATATTTGCAACTTCTTCTTTTGGGAAGCTCTGGTGAAAAATTCAACGACTTGCGTCACATTCTGGCACCAGCTTTCCTGCGAATATTTTACCCCAATACACACCTTCAAAATCTCGGATGCATAGTTTCTGTCAGTGCGCCTCGGAGCACATGACCCTTGGCCCTGATCTTCCAGCTCTCCTCCCCACACGTACATGGAAAGCGACCTCATTAGTCCCGAAGAAGAACAAGCGACCTCCGTACCCGGGCCACTTGCCGCATCTCTTGCAGCAGAAGGTTTGCCCGTTTCCCCACTGTCACTCTGCGGCACGCTGACAGCTCTCGTTTGCAACGCCATGTTTGAATTCTTGATCATGAAAAGGGAAAGTATGGCAATCCATGTGGCCGCTAGAACGGCAAACAATATGCCGGACCCTCTGCTTCCGCATTTGATGCACTGGCCAGATCTCACCATGCCATAACCATCGTCGCAAGCCCCACACAAGACGCCTCTGTGGCCCTGACAAAGACACAACATTTATCAAATCTGCAAATCTGCTACTCTGGCCAGTTACCATGGCAACGTTTATTGGCTATCTTAAATGTGAGAAGAGTCAGTGGTGCGACGTGAATGGAAGCATTCAACCATGAACTGGAAGGTTTTTTGATTCGATAAATGTTGACATACTAGAAATAAAGGTGCTTGACAGAAAACATATTTGCGGCGGGAAGCAGAATCAGCTGAACAGGTTTGCAAAACAGAGGAAAGCCCACGGTTAGAAAATAGGATGATGACCGAAGGGATGAGAGTTCGAGATTGCGACTTTCAGAACAAGTGACAGTGTCTTATAATTTAGGCAACTGGAAATCTAATGGAAATGAAAACAGACACTTGTACAAAGACTGTACATGCAGACTTGCGGAGTCCGGAGAGTGGCAGCCAGGTGCCCTGGAAGGGGCAGAAGTGGAAAGATAATAGGCGCCCGGCGCTCGCATGTATTGATAAGGATACATCCACGTATTGCTATTGTATGGACAATCTCAATGAATTGTCCGTTCCGTCGATGACCTCTCACCGTCTTGCATTGCCGGCATGCCTTCCTGTCTGTGTACATCAGGATTCCACCAGCGGAATGTGCATCCTTTGCTTGCAAGTCAAGAGCGGCTCTCCTACCCGCGTACTTGCACGCCTCCTCGAATATGCAAACGTGCATTTGCGTGGATTTCGACGTCGAATGCCAATATCCCTCCTCAGGGGTGATGACCGAAGGCTTGCAAAGGGCATCTTCAGGGCATGGATCACATGGAAGGCTTGGATCGAAACTGTAATGGCCTTCAGGGCACTCGAAGCACCGGCTGCCGTCTTCCATAACGACTTCCCCAGGGAGGCAAGCCCGAACAAGGACCTCTATATCGACACTGGGAAGCATTTCGGGCTGGAACATCAGAGTCAAGGTGTGCGTTTGATTCACAGTGGCCTGGAGGCGGATGCTGGAGAGGATTGTGGTCGCTGTCACAGGAGCAATCCTTTCGCCGCTCAGCACGGTTCCCGTCTCGTTAGTGGTCACTCTCACGAGCATCGGGGGCTGCCCAATGGCGGGATTACCCAGGAGGTCCAGGAGCCGCAGAACGACGGTCTCCAAATCCATCCCGCTCGTGTGATTCTTGATTTGATGCATTTGGCCTTCGATTGCACATATGTCTGAGACTGGACCGCACACTTTTACTTCGATTGCCGTTGTGGACACGAGGCCGCCTTCACCTCCTGAACTGACCCTGTTATCAATCCAAGTCTCGTTGCACGGGATGGGCTGGTCGCTGATGCTCATGCCAGGCTGTCTCTCAATGCCAGTCACACCAGAGCGGATCTCTTCAAAATCAAAGGCAGTCGTCTCGTGCACAGTAAGATCTGAATTGCAGTACACGTCTAGAGCCTTGGGCGCATTAGTGAAAAGAACGCTGCCCGTGCCATTTGCTTCATTGCCGGTGAATGTGCTCCTTGCTATGACAACGAATAAATTGTCCAATTTGCTGGCTCCACTTTGGCTCCCGTCAACCAGAAAGTACACTGCACCTAAAGAAATAAAAGCAGTTTTCGGGGTTGAGTCGGCTATCATTATTATTTTAGCAACAATCTGATATACTGGTCCATGGCGTGGTCTGCAGTGGGGATCCACCACAAGACAATCCAGCACATTTCAAAACACTTCTCACCATTGCGATTAGCCATTGCAAAATGAACGCAGCAGAATTGAACATCCAAATGCCCAAATAGCGCACACAAAGTCAATGTAGCATACACTACAGAAGTGTCCATGCTCAAAATGCCCGAGCGCATAGGTAATGTGTCCGATGCGTACGCGCCACGAGCGTACGCAAGAACTGTCCACGGCTTTTTTGATGCCGAGCCCTTGGACGTTCCAGACGCGCTCGGGCACTTTTGCTCACTGCACGGACGCCCCGGGCCCTTCTTGATTGCCTCGGACAGAGCCAACGACGCGCTCGGGCGCGTCAGAGCCGCTCGGAAACCGCAAGGACGGCCCCCCTTGCCGTAGTGTATCAGCTGCATGGGGTATTTGTGCATGTGTATTTTCAGTTGAACGATAGTTGCCAAAAATGTACTTGTGCGCGTGATTAAGAAGCCAGAAGAACTGCGCAAAAATCCACCAGAGACGGAGAGCGTTTCAGAATGCGGCATGTATGCAGATGTAATAGATGCAGATTTTCCACAACTTTGACACATCGCTCAATCGCATTTCGGCAAATGTGAACAATGCTCACCTCCGACATTCGCTCTGTTGGCATTGAGATGTGCATTGGAAATGCGCGCAATGAGCCCAAATTTGAATTGCGCCTCTTGGGGTGCATGTATGTACAGTCCACCGCCGTGCAGCCTGGCCACATTTTCGATGAAGGTGGCGTTCACAAAATCAATAATTGCATTGCTGGCATATGCGCAACCACCAAGGCCGGCAGCATTCCGGGCAAAAGTAACATTCCTTCCATGCATTGCACCTTGATCCTTGACAAGGATCGCGCCACCCATGGCGTTCAAATCCTGCTCCATGTTGCTGCCGCCAGCATCATTGTCATGAAACACGCTGTTTCTGAGCCCCACCCTCCCCCTCTCCGAATGCAGCGCTCCTCCGGACTTTGCAGCGCTGTTGTTCGAAAACCTGCTGGACTCAAAAAATGCGTCATCCTCGTTGTTGTTGGAGTCTTTAGTCAACTGAGGTAGAAGGAACTCGCATTCAGAGCATCGATCGAATCCCTGCCTGTCTTTGTTGGTAGATTCGTCCGATTTCAAAGATATGCCGAGGGGAGAAATGCCAGCTCTGCTCAGCGGTGCGGCGGCCGAGCCGGCAGTCAGAAATATCGCCCCTCCTCTCTCAGAGGCGACGTTGCGAGCGAACGATGCATTTGTTCCATTCACATAGTTGGCGGGTGAAAAGAACAGCTGGGGATCAGGATCCCCTTCCAAGTCGACGTACATGGCACCTCCATCCCTGCCTGAATTCCCAACGAAGCTGACAGACACCATCGACAGTAGGGTCGCTCTCAGGCAGGCGATGGCTCCACCGTTCATGGAGGCAGCGTTGCCTGCGAAGGACACGTCCTGTAGACTGCAGAAGATCTTCCCCCTTGGCAGCCCGGCTTCCTGTCCAAAGGAAGTTGAAGGCAGGCCTGATGTAGGCGGCTGCTGGTCGCCAAGCGCGGGAGTGTTGCGACCTGTCCGGAAGCCAACGAATGTTTCCTGCAGTGCAGCAGGGGACCCCACGAAAATGGCACCGCCCCATCCCCAACCTGTCCCATTGCTGAAGCCATCCTCCCCGGAAAGCGAAGGCAGGGCGGCAGAGTTTTGAACGAATTGTGAATGTCGAATTCGCCAAGAGCCCCGAAGTCCCTCGAGAAATGGGACCTGCGGCAAAAGTTGACGAGTCTATGTACATAACAACGAACGATTGGGGGAACTTATGGCAATTTTGCTGCCGACTCACAGGAGGAAAATGTTGCCAGCTTAAGAAAAGTACTGTATGTTGCGCAAGCAATTTTTGCAAGCTTCGATTTCTCTAACTTGATAGCACACACCGTGCCTGCGCTTCAGCCAGCCTTACAGATGGGGGATGGCAGAGGCTTCCTTTGGTCGGCAGGGAAGGATGATCTTGGCTGAAGCCCCAAGGCCATACCACCCAGCTCCCGTATACACAGGACCGGACTCAGCCACGATTGAGGCCCTCACAGGACACATTTTGCCAGGACACAACGGCGCTGGGGGCGTGCTGTGTAGTTTGCGTAAAGGTACGCAAATCTCAAGGCACTTCCTCGAGGCTCCTTCACACCGACATGGTGTTTTGATGCGACAGCGGCATCCATGGGAAGTTACAATCAGAGGAGTCTACATTGGTGATCCCTTCAATGAACCTCTAGTGGTTGGAAGGGAGAAAGTATTCATTCCTTCCTGGACGTTCACTGTGCTCAACTTCACCCCGCCAGCCAACCAAAACACACCCCAGCCAGCTATGGCAAATTTTGGCTGTATTGCATGTGTGTTTGGTGGACTCACCATTGAGCTGCTTGAGTTGCTTGCAACACATGAGCTTGAGCAACACTACTCCCAGCATTGTGGTCAAGATTGATCACACAATGTCGAGATTATAACAGCGCCCAAGACAGCATCCAAGGGAACCTTCAAGCTCCACTTTTTCGCGCTTGTTGCGCGGCACAAATGCCCTTGTAGCCGCAATAGTAGACTCCCTCGTTGCAATTGAACCAGCTAGGTGCATTTAAATTACTGATGTACCCAAGTGAGATGGATACCATAGTAAATTGCCTGCAAGCTTGGATCACATCTTCTCTGAAACCGATATGAGTACAAGGGTGGCGTCGATGCTGAGAATGCAATATATTCGCATTTGTCCCCCTGGCTGCAAAACACCTGTGGTCACATTCTCTTTCAAGTGATTGCCACTAGTGGCAGTGCTGCTGCTTGAACCTGATTTCACAGTAAGTTTCATCCATCGGAACTATGCACATACATATTTATAATAGCTTCGAACGCTTAAAAGTATCATTCAAAAGTGCTCACCACTACTGACACAGCACCGCCAGCAATTCCGGCAGCATTAGAGTTGAAAATGCAATTGTCCAGCAGAGCGATAATCCGGTCCTGCTCCATACAATCAAATCATGGGGATTAATGGCAGCAACAAAGGTAATTTCAAAATGGTTTGAATGATGTTGTCAATAGAAATAAATTTTATAGTTCAACCTTATTCTCACATCATATCTCAGTGTGCGCTTTGATGCCAGCATAGTTCCGCACTCTCATCGCCTGGACACAAAAGGTCAGCTTTTATTGTGCCCATGGATGCTCCAGTCATGTTCAACATAAATAGCAGTTACGTGATAGAAATACCGCCTTTCAAGCAAAAGGTAACATTAATTTCCGGACCGAGCAAATATCTTCAGAGAACGCACATAAATTCAGGCTTTCTGAAAACGCCTTCATACACCTTAGAGCTCATGTGTCTGTTTATATGCAGAAAATAAAAATGCTTATGGCATGTCACCAGAAGCAACTGCGTTGATTTGCGAGTTAGCCTTCACGAAGGCAAAGAGGGGTGGATTGAAAATCAAATTTAATTGCGCCGTCCATGGCCGATGGGGGCATTGCCTGCATCTGGAGATCTGAAATTCATGACGAGCAACGCACTGGGGTTGAAGGGGATTATTGTACTGATTCTCCTATCGGATCAACAAGTAATTTGCCTACTCAGAGTGTTGATTTACGCGGTGTTTTGGCGACGTTACTCTTCCATTATTGGAAGAGAGAAATGGGATCGAGCGGGGGAGTGGGGAGGGTGGGTTGGGTGGTGGGGTGTGTGTGGGTGTGGGTTTTTGGGATGTGTGGGGCTGGTGTGGGTTGGGTTGGGTTGGGGTGGGTTGGGGTGGAGAATAAATGTAGAGCAGTTCGAACACGTTTGGCAACGCTGCAGACGTGTGAACAAAGTATCGATTACCATTCTGAATAACGTGGCTATGACCACGGTGCTGTCAGTTATTACATGCCAATGATACTTACAGTACTTTTGTGGAAAATGAGGGCACGCAAAGTTGCAAAGCCAATATAGTGAAGCATCATGATAGGCACGTGGTTTTTATCCTGTCGCAAATCTGTTTATTTGAAGAGCTTCCGCCCAATGTGTTGTTTGTACTTTTTCTTAAGTAGAATTCTCGTGAAGCAGAAAGCAGATGGCTATGCTCAAAAACTACGTGGATGCCTGTCCTCAGGGCACTTGAAGGGAATCACATGCATGAACTTTCGATACCGCGATTTCATTCTGATAAAACAATCAACACGAAATCCGGCGACAACATGAACTCACATAAATGTTGCGATGTGTTGCGGCCTGCATTCGCATTGATTCGATGTGTTGGAAAGATTGAGTCATGGAAGTGAAACTACATAAAATTGTGGTCATTTGTGTAATATTGGCTTCCATTTTTATTGCCACCCTGCTTCGTATACGTGTGCATCCATGGGGAGGGCTTCTCCCTCAACTCGATAAGATCCCGGTCTTTCATATTTGCATCCAAAGAACAGAATGCGCAGAACCACACGTACGATGATTCGACAGGCTCCTCACCTCTCCGTATATTGCTCCTCCGTATTCGATAGCTGTGTTTCGAGTCATCGTGCAGTCGCTGGTAGAAACATTGGTTTCATTCTGTTCAAAAACGAGAAACCCTCTAATGCAATATCCCGAATATCAAACATTGAATATATTCTGAAGATAGTAAGGTTTTGTCGGCAGATAGACACCGATAGCAATCAGAGGCTAGCACACATACAGGTGGTGGGCGCAGTCTGATCCCATATGGGCAAAGCACTGATCCAGTGGCTGTGATTGCTCAAATTTCCATGGAACATACAAAGCGCGATGTCCATTAGCAACACCTTGTATATACTGTCCATTACCGAATTACCCTGCAACAACCAATATAGCAAAACCGCATGGCATGCCTCACACTGCCCATTTTAGAATTCGTAGCTTTTTCCAAAGCCATGGAAAATCGCTGATGTGAGAGCATAGCAAAGCGGTCATGCACGATATGTGACAATGTTGAAATTGAAATTCTGAAAAAAATCTTCAGACTTTTGGAACACGCTAGAGAAATTTTCTGTCACTCGAATATGGCGGGTTTTGCACACCAATTGTCAAAAATGGTATTGGTAGCAATGATATCATAAGTTCTTTGGAAATTGATATCGTGAATATGAATCACGCCATTCAGCTACTGCAAACATGCCAAGCAAAGCTTTGCACACATAAGTTGAATTGGGTCAACCCCAAGGAGTGCGAGAACTATCAGTCATCGCAGCATGGATCACGTTGCAAAAGAGAGTTCTCAACTACCTACAGTGTAGGCCAATGCTCCCCCACGTCCAGCATCGTTCCGTGTAAAATTGCATGACGTGAAATCAGCCTCGTGCCTTTGAGCATTCTGCACGGTCAGTACATGTAGATTATATATCGCATTATATATGCACGGTCAGCACATGTAGAATATATGTCGCAGTGGCAAAAGAATTGATTGCCAATTGACTGTCGGTCACTGCGTCGTGACATCGATCCGATTTATGGAAGGTAAACTATCTTGGATTGTGGAGCGCAAGCAAAATTCTGCCGCTGGTGGCTGAACGTGGATTGTGGGATTGGCTACCCTCGACAGCCTCGTTTCTAGCATCAATCAAAGAAGAAAGTTCAAGCGAGGACACAACGCAACCTTAAAGCGGAACCTGGACATATCCCAGGATTTAAGATCTTGACCTCAGCCTATTCAGCTCGTTGCGGGCCCGCGCATTGGAGGTCGAGAACACGGCAGCGACAGCGACTTTTGCTGGACGCCTGAAGGCATGGACAGGGGCGGGATTCATGAAGGTAAATTGGGCACGCATAATGTGCACTTGCATGTTTTGTACCAGGCAAGGGAAATTTCGGGGTTCACTCACAGGGGGTAAATACCAACTGATTTTCTTTAAAACAAATAGACAACGGTGTTAGCAACCGATCTTGCAGATTTTGAATCTTTTAATTAGGAAGATTCCTTTCCTTACAACGAAATTCGTCTTTCAAATACTGCGAAGTTCACATGGGCCAGAGAAAGTGTCCACCCCCGCAAGGTTTCTGTAACAAATCTTTGCACGTTTTGTGACTGTGTGTGCGGACTGCATTTATGAGCTCGTGAGATAAATTATAAGGTTGTCTATTTTTTTACTTCATTATGGAATGGCGGGTGGAATGGAATGGTGAATCAAATGCATTGTCCGCTATGAACGAAAAGACACCAGCACCAACTAATTCGAATTTGATTTTGAGGAGCGATGAAAAATGTGGGATATACCTGACCAAGCGCAAAGCCGATTCCAAATTCACCATTTTCCCTGTCTCTGTTGCCTCAATCTTGCAAAGTACTAGTTGATACGCAATAATGCATGTTGATGGACATCCCTAACACCGTATTCTTCACCCATTGTCCGCTTACACGACCAAATATCCCTGTAAATACATTTCAATGTACGAATTTGATATACAGAAACATTTGAGCATGGAAACGCTTACTTGTATGTAAACTGCACCTCCTCCAAATCGGGCAGTGTTGTTCTCGAATCTCGAATGGGAGGAAAGTATCGATGCGTTCTGTACCAGTGAAATTGCAATGCCCTTTTTAGTCCATTTTGCAATTTTGTTAGTGTCTATTTCAATTATAAAGTGGAACTTGTCATTGATGACTCGTCCATTAAAAGGCGTGTTGAGCTACTCGCGAAAAATGCAAAAAAAGACCCCACATGTGTTGCGCACGACGATTTGGACAACGATGTGATACTAGTCACATATTTGGTTTCAAAAATCACTGCCGTATAAAATAACTATCGGATATGCAGGATTGCGCAGTAAAATGAATGCT
The DNA here is from genome assembly GCA_905146915.1 of Ostreobium quekettii. Taxonomy (NCBI): domain Eukaryota; kingdom Viridiplantae; phylum Chlorophyta; class Ulvophyceae; order Bryopsidales; family Ostreobiaceae; genus Ostreobium; species Ostreobium quekettii. Next base: position 128,638 of record CAJHUC010000825.1, on the reverse strand, counting down.
AGATTTGTTGCCAGTGCCGAACACTGTATTTTGCCATTGTCGTCTTCAAGTCGGCGTCAAAGTGCAACGTCAAAGTATTTTCGCCTTATATCCTCACAACCCCTTCCAAAAGGCACCGATTTTTTATTGATGTCATATATATATATATATATATATATATATATATATATATGGTATATATATATATAATTTGAATTCCAAATGTATTACATATGTGTAAAAACGAGGGAACTCCCCGGCAACTCGCAAAGTATAGTAGGATCCTTTTCCAGCAGGAGCCGATGTAGGATCCCAAACAAAAGGAGAGCAAGATGCCAGCATATATATAATCTTCGTGGCTCTGTCAAAGGCGCAACACACGATTGCTGGTTATTAAAGCGCCCCCATATCTTGCGAGGTGCCTCTTTTTGCACACAGCTACTTCTGATATGTACTGAAAGAAGGCTGGTGCTCATGGGTTTACTGTGTTTCCACATCTTGCAGGCATTTTGTTATACCCGATTGTCTCAATATAATAAAGGAAGACACTATTTTGATTTTGGCTCTTTTAGCGTCAAATTGATGTTAAGATCAGACCCCGCTCCCCCCCCCCCCCCCCCCCCCCCCCCCCCACACACACGCACCAGCGCCAATGCTTATTGTGACGTCTTCCTCAATACTTAAGGACTTTATATTGCAACACATCGAAAAGCAGCATCGCTGCCACTGCACAACGTCCCCAAAGAGCCACAAGATTGATGCAACGCGAAATACAGTGTCAGCTGCTGTAGTCTATTGCACAAGAGAGTTTGAACAACGATCACCATCATCTGGGAGTGCTGCTCAGCTGCTGGCCAGCGCTTCTAAGTTGTTGCAGCATGCTTCTTTTACTATGTTTGTCATAGTTGTACCAGAAACAATATTTTAATATTTGCTTCATTGCCCATAGTTTTCAGTCTGCTGCACAATCGTTTTCCCAAAGCGATCACCATTATCTGAAAGCGCTTCTCACCACGGACCAACGCACAATCCCATCGCAAACCATACTGAATTGGAGTCAACGTCAAGCGCTGACCTACAGATGCCCACGCCGTCAGGATGGCGTACAGTGCTACGAACACCTCTGCATCGCGAACATCCATTCACTCCTCCAATCGCCAGCTCACTCAGCCACTTCGTTGGCAGGCGATGCTGGCTGTGCCCCATGTGATCCCCAGAGTGATTTGTGGTAGCCGCGAAACCATTATATGCGCCGTGACCGCAGCCGTTGCGGGCGCTGTGGTCGTTTCAAAGCCCCCTTGCCCCCCTTGCACACACTGTAGTATGCGTGTTCTGATGACTTGAAGGGGTGTTGGACCTCTTCTTGCCTTATTTCAATTTTATTGCGATTATATAATTTCTTAACGTCACGCCCTTGCACCCCTCCCCCCCCCGTTCAATTTGATGTTAAGCATACGATAATCAAAATAGCGTCTTCCCTAAGATGTATGAATGCAACCTATGACCAGAAACGCGATGTATTTCATGGCGAATGGAAAACACACATCTCAACTAATAACAACGGCCTTCCTACCTGCGCTATATGCCAGAAAAGTGATGGTTTTTCAATGCCTTCGAGATACTGACACCCGTTGTGTAAAATCTGCTCGATATGGAACATTTTACACGGGCCTCGATGGGAATTGCACAACAACAGTCTTGCATACTCACAAAAGCAGTTATCGCGCCGCCCAGCGTAGCGTTGTGGTTGAAGAAGTCACAACTTGTGGTGCTCAACGTGGAATTGTGCTTGCAAAGCAGCCAAGAGAAGTTCGGTTACTTTAAGCTCATTTTCATTGCATTTGCCGAGTATCAGAGCAAATTGCGATTCAATATTTGTAAGATGCTAGAGTCAGCGGAGATTTGAAGAAGTAAAGCAGTCGCAAAGTACTGGTTGGGCTTACTTTATTAATCTTGCACCACCCAAGTGCAAGGTCCCATAACCCGGAGTTGCTAGCACACAAATTTGCAACAGATGTAGTGTCGTTAATTTCTCCAAGATGAATATTCTATATTTAAACATATATCTATATCATTGGAAAATTCCATGGTGTTTTGTGATGAATTGCAGAGAGCTACTATCTCAATTTTAAACGAACTAACTGAGGATTCAAAAATACACAGCAGAAGCTGTGAAAACTTTAGTGACAACATTGTAAATTGGCAAAAAGCACGTACAGGCTTGTTATTTATGGCGCAAATGCGTGTGAATTTAAACGCATTTACATGTAAATTTTATTTTCAACGCTTTTCTTGCACTTACAAATTGTAACTGTGGGCACCGCGCACATACAGGCTGGACTGGCTGGTCAATCAGTGATCGGCTGTCGCCGCCGCTCGCCATGCCTTCCAGAAGAGTGGCATACAGGCGTGCTGGAATGGTCAGAGTGCGGGCGTTTGTTCTGCGATGTCGTTGCCCTTGCCGAAGGCAAGGTGGATGCTGTATTGCGGGTGCTCGAGGTGGCGTCGAGCTGACCATAGCATGGCTTCATCACGTAACCTGTTTGTGTCGACGCAACGTAAACTGCCCAAGCGTTTGGGCCATGTTAACATGGCCGCAAAACTGGACGTTGCTCTGTGTGCGCTCTTTGGAGCGTTAAGCACAAACGCGAAAATGGTGCCTCAAATGTAAATGATAACCTGAACCCATAATAGTTCATACATGTTTATATATGGGAAGCATATTGTAACCACAAGTTCGCGAGCCCTGCAAATCGATTTCTACATCAGGATACAAAAAAATGCGTGGGACGAATTTTGATCCAAAGATTATCTGTCTGTCTTTCAACAGAGAGAGGAGATCGAGATTCTGCTCCTTTTGAAATGCCTCATCGGTACGCACAACTGTGTATGCATAGCATTATGTCATTCCACACCAGTCTGGTTCCATGCTCGCCAGTCATGAACTGAAGATTTCTGCGGAAAGACAAACGATGGAGCCTAAAATTTGCCACTATTGACAACCGAAACCCAATTCAAAAAGAAATTCCATTAAAACCAGATACTCACCACATATATGGCAACAGAGTTTTGAACTTTATTCCCCTCAAACACACATCCTGTCGTCTCCAGACGATGTGTTCCCTAAAAGTCAGTACATCGTCGTGAATGAAGCGCTCAAAATAGCTGGTGGAAATGAAGTGCAGAAACCCCCTGCTCGCAGGGAGCAATCCAATGCATAAAGTATGGAAGAATTGCAAACGTTTATGCAACAACCTAGTTCCAGTTTCATTTCTGCAATGCACAGAAACGCTTCAGAAAATGCTCATGTGTAGCTACTCACAAGCGCTGATGCATTTGGCAGCATGGAGTAAATGGTGACACACTGAACCTGCTGCAGAACAATTCGGTTTTGCAACACGATACTGTGTGAACACCATTGCATCGACATCTGCCCTTCTCTCAGGTGAACCCGAGGCCAATTCAAGTCATTTTGACGCTGACGTTTCTTTGAATAATCATGCGAATTTCCCTGAATGGCAAGAAACCAAGAAGATACTTCCAGAAATATTCCAATTACACAGAAGGAACTCGTGATGGTGTGGCAGCACATGGAAGAAGATTGCCACATGTTGAGAGAGTGTTTTAGTGGCAGTACATAACAACGTGTATATTTACACAGCATCAAAATCATCAGGCCATTGTCAACTTGAGAGGCCTTTGGATTACGCTGATAGTACTTGAGAGAAATTGTAACCAACAACGTGCAACGCTCTATCCTCGGGCGCGGAGTGGAACGCAATGGAAAAGTAATTCAGTTCTTTTATTCACTTCGTTTTCTCTCGATTGCATGCTTAAACGAGTTCAAAGCCTGGAAATATGTTCATTGATTTCTACAATTTGAGAAAAGCAGATTCATATCAAGTTTAGCAAGGAATTGCGCTGAAAACCACCACGTTTTATGGAGTGCACACTATATTCAGATCATGCAGCATAACGCAGGGAATGTTGATAGCGTAGTATGTAGTAATGCGGGAAGGCTTAGATGGCATTCCTGTATATTGAATATGGTCTGAGTTGCGGAGCACTACGATTACACTGTATAGCGCGGGGGATGTGATAGATACCTGGGGTATCCTTGATGGCTCGGGGGTGGGGGGTGGGGGTGGGGGTGGTTGGGGGGTTATTCGCTCCAATATAATCAGGATAACAGATGCAAAAGTCCCATTCCATAATCTTACATCTCAGGCCCTGTGGCCTCGCTCCAAGCATGGAGGGGCAATCATATGTACAGAATGTGGTGTATTCCTCCTTCAATCGAGCACCCCGCTCAACTTGAAAATTCCGACAGGTGTTCCCTCCCCACCGCTCGCCGCGCGGTCGCGGCTCCCGTGGCCGTTCACTCCATTCACTGTCGCGGGGTGGAGCAACGCAATTCAGAAAGGCACAAAAGTGCTTCAGTGTCCTCCCCACACTTATGAATAATATATACTTTGCTGCGATTGGCACCTCAGTTCAGATTGATATGTATGGTATTCAACTGGTTGGGTATCATGGCGCTTGTCGGTGAATGTGACAACGGAGGGGCGCGTCACCACGTTAGCGATTTCGTGAGGAATACTGGGGCAATCAAAATAGAGCGTGGGCACGCAGTGTAGCGCCATTAGCGTTATTTGCTGCTGGGGCGGGTGCGTTATCCTTTGAGATGGAATATACACTGAATGGCTGCTCTTTGTGCAATTACGTGCAGTTACGTAGTTCATTGCGCTTACCGTAGCAATTAGAGTAGCTCCCTCCACCACCTCGCTGTTTCTCTCAAAATTGCAGTCGCGGAACATAAGTGCCCTGCAGAACTGCGTACAGACGGCGAGACAGAGCTATCAATGTTGGCGAAGTAGTATATACTAGAAAGCACAATTCATAGATAGTTGAATCTCGCTGTCGTCAATGCCGCTAGCTCTGGCATTCATATGTGCTGTTATGCTGACAATGAAACCAATTCCTTCGTTTGCTGCAATCGAAACTTTGGATGCATCGTTTGGTTGTCTCTGCTATGGCATACTTAATGGACCTGGGTGGAGATTTTCAGCTCCCACCCTTCAATACCTTAAACGGAAAGGCCTGATGATTTCACGGCGACGTCGTCGATCACGATGTCTATGATGAATTGGTAGACTGCCTTTCTGTGACGCCATTTGGGGGAGAGGGGGGGGGGGGGCACGCCACGAATTTTGGCAGGGTTTCATGAGGCTGTTTTCCTTAGGATGATATTCAAGTTGATACATATCTTTATTATATTAGCCATCGACACAGAACACGACATGTGCAACCCAACCAAGATTTTCCCTGCTCAGTTCCATGCAGATCTTCGATTCCCCGCATTGCTGCGTTGGACCTGTTCTGGTTCGTCTTCACTCATTTCAGCTGAAATGATTTGTTGCCCGTTTTCCGTGCATTGAATGTTGCATAGTGATATTGTCTTGCCTTTCCATAAAGGTGGATCGGGATGAGCTGTAACTAGAGGAAGAATGGGCCTTGTAGGCTTGTCATGTACTGAAGATGCATTTGGGCTCTAAAGAATCCACAGGGAAAAGTATGGGAGCTTTCTATAGAACTGTGATGCCAACAGGAAGTGTGTGGAGGTTGAAGCCGAAGGCCAAGAGGCATCTCGATCAGTGCAGGCGCCTCGGCCTGTCAGATGCGTCAAGGTCTGGAAGGCCGCTCATGCCGATGCTTACCAAAATGGCGGTCTAGGTAGAGGCCAACACTGCAAGCCGTTCTAGAAAAGAATTTCGGAAATGCGATTTAGCACAGTGGAAGATGTGAAATAATATGATAGTAAATATGGAGACTTCCTGAAAGGATGTACAAGTGCCAATTCATAGCACGCAACAAGTTTCTTCAGGAACTCGCAGAAATTGGGTTAAAAAATACCGATGACGTGCGATGGAAGCAGTTCAGGGCATCGAGGTCCGGACGGAAGTGGGCAGGGCTTCTATAAGGCATTTATTTCTTTGCTGTATGATGGTGTCTACTAGGCGGCTAATAAAGATCTAACAATCCAACATCGATCAACGAATACTAGTTCGGCCGAACAATGACGAACTGAGTTGGCCCTGCAAAGGGACAGGAAAATTGTATCCCGCACAGAACTCTTGATACGTGGGGTGGTATTACTTATTGAATGTATGAGACGCACCATAGCGAGAGCAGCACTTCCAGTTGCACCGGCATCGTTGGTTGTGAAATTGCAGCTGGTGAAGGCTGCCAAGGTATCGTTCTGTTGCCAAAGAAACATCTGGAAATTCGGTAGGCGTTGATGCAATGTTGATGGGGCTTGATGCAACGGGCCCATTGAAGCAATGGCTATCAATGTTGCGGCAAGGCCTACTGAGCAACGGCTCATAGATGCCGGCGTTCGTCAACGACCCGGCAAGGTGTCTTTCGGCAACATTGCGGCAATGTTGCTGGCCCACTACCACCCATCAACGTTGCTGCAACGTTGAATCAATGGCCCAGCATGTCAACGTCGCATCAGGACTGCTTGATGCATTGGTGGCCAATGTTGCATCAATACCACCGTGCATCAATACTGCAACAAAGCTGATTGCATCAAGGGTCCGCAACGCACCACAACATGTCTGTTGCCAGCAACGTTGACAGACGCCCATTGTGAATACGCTGTTTCAATACCAAGAACGCCAAGGCGCGCGCGGACCAGCAACAACGCGGGTGGACGACAACCGCGGACGCAGGAGGTGGCGCCGCAACGAGGTAAACCGCACTGACTTCGACCGGCAGGCGTGCGAGGCCTGCGTACTTTGATCGCGAGGACCAAGCCGAAATCGGGTTCAGCTCGGGCCGCTGGTGTTCCAGGCATTCCGAAATGGATCCGCGACGTGCCCACGTTGGACCTTCAGTGGGAACAGGCCGGCGGCAGGGGTAGCGCTGCTCAGCCACTCACGATGGTTTCCCGGGAGCAGCACGGGGCGCTGGCGCTCCAGGCATTCCGAAATGAATCCGTGACGTGGCACGAGGAATTCCGGCGTTAAGGGGGTAGGGGTAGCGCTGTTCGGCCACTCACGATCGTTGCGCGGGAGCAGCACGGGACGCTGGCGCTCCGGGCTTTCCGAAATGGATCCGTGACGTGCCACTTGCGAATTCCGGTGTGAACGGGGCAGGGACTGGAGTTGCGTTGTTGGACCATTCACGATCGTTGGCCGTCGATGCTGTCGGAGGTGACCTCCTGGTGGCCGGAAAGTTGCCATCTCTGTGAGTCTAAGTGGCCGACAAGCGTCCCGTGTGTTGAAAGGAAGCTTTTCTTTTCTATGTACGGGGCACCCTCTATGCAGCAGGTACCTGTTGGTTGCCTCACTAGCCCCAAGAGAGCCTTCACCCAAACTGCCAGCATGCACACTATGCTCGGTCTGTTGTGCCTTCTAGGATGTACTGTTCTGCAAGCTTGACCTTGTTACTCTCTGCATGTCGTGATGCAGTGCCTTTGAATGTGGAGCCAGGGGCATTGTAAGACTTGAAGAAGGGCTGGTGTGTTGTTTCATTCAGCATAGAGAGTGATGCACTCAGCCACATCACCAGCCTAGGAATAAGCTGGTGGGCCTAGTTGGTGTTTTTTTTCTTCATGTGCAATTCAATTATGGGTGAACAATTGGCAGTTGCCTATACGAACATGATAGCTGCGCCTGTTTTCAGCCAAACGAGCACTGGCCACTTTGACATGTTGGCAAGTGGGTTGCACATTTGCAGCGTGCTTCAAATGTTCACCAAAAGTGACTCAGAGCTGCAGATGACAAGGGTACATCACGTATTCAATGAATGCAGAGCACAGATTTGACAGTTTTCATGCTGCCTGTGTGCTTGATTCTTCCATGTACTCAGCACGCTTGTGGCAAAGTAAAGTTATGCCTGTGGACAACATAGCAGCAGTGTACTGGCTGGATCCCGCCCACCACTCCGTTGCAGCATCATCGCTGAATCGAAGGGTGGCTTGCTGGACCCTGTGGTCCCTCTCATGATGCAATGAGTCCAGGCAACATCGTCAGTGGGCTGCAGATGGAAGTCAGTTCAGGTGATGGTGGGCATGATCAGGTGTGTGAATGTGACACTCAAGACAGCCAGGCAACTGTAGTCAACTTGAAAACAACTCAGGGCAGACACTGCGAGATATGATCATTCCACAGCTGGAGGTGTGGCACGCGAATCATTTGTAATAGTAAACTTTGTCATCAAAAGCGTACAACGCATGTCTCAATTGTTGCTAACCCCAATATGTTTTATAAACTCTATATGCCATAAATATGGCATCAACAAACAATGGTCACGCAAGTGCATCAAGTCTGCAAATCAGAACACCCACATATGCCCATCCTCAAGGCCCCTAAGGCTCATAGTCTTCAGGGTCGAAGTACTCGGTGTCAAATAACTTGCTGTTTGTCTTCCTGATTTTGTCAAACGCCCCGTAGTACATTTTCTGAAGTTCCACATCGCTTTTTATGTGGCCGAGACGCATTCCTTTCAACGCAGCGTCAATGGTCATGATGACCAGAGCTGCCAGTGATCGAGTCAGTCGCGTGCCGAACTCGATGTCATCCCCACCCTCACTGGCATCCTCTGGATGGACCCAATATTTTCCAGGTATTGCAATCGCGCAAACTTCAAGGAAGAAGCGCTTGCCACATGAGTCCAGTGTGCGGACCCCATCCTCCACTATCTCCTCTATCCTGTATGTATCTCCTACACAAGTGAATGTACATGCACTATGTTAATTCGATATCACGATATCCTTGTGCATTGTTTGTATTCTTGCCATTTGTATGCACAACTGGTACCTCCACATCGTGCACTTTCATAGCATTGATTTTTGACCCGCTCTTATTGCATCATTACAGTAGCTTTGCTTGTTGCCTGTAATACGAGTACACCTAATGTACCACTTAAGTGGAAGACAATTCCTATTGACAATTTTATGGTTTGTGACAAGGTTGTATTGTTTGACGTGTTTGTGTCTTGTTCCTTGTAGGTGCACGGGCAAGTGAGGAACAACATCAAATGGCACAGAGAAACAACCAATTCATGCTAGTGAACAAGTGGGGTTGTGCTTGTGGTGCAATGCTATTACCTTCTTGCAGTCTTTCACCCTCCTGCGTCAGCAACTTGTAGTTGCTTCCAACGACAAAGATGGGGGGTCTGTGTTCTACAAGCGCCTTCCACACATCTGAGGTAATGCGACCACGTGCTTGGCTCATCAGTTGCTTTGTCCTTGAGTACATTTGTTGCCATATCCTGTGGTCAGCAATGGTCATTTCCCGCTCCACATCTGCCCAGCTGCGTGTTCCATTCTCGTTGTCCGCAAAATCCACTGTTTTGGCCATCTGTGGTACAAAAGCACGTATATCAGCAATGCAAGAAATGCTTCAAAAGTGTCAAGTAAGAGCGTTGTGGTAGGGATGAAAATCATGCCCAACATGATCTGCTGCCATCATGCACGCATGTAGCCATTCTCACACGATGTGTTTTGATCATCTTGTGCAGGTGCAGTGCTGGAAGCAAATCTCACCAGTTCTTTCAAGTTGCTGTCATGTGGGTAGGGCATGGTTCTCAGCATTGCGTCCCGTTCTTCCGCTGTGTGCCTCTGCAGGATGCAACATCTTCAGACTTCGAAAATAACATCAATGCAGGCAAGCTCACGTGAGCTAAAATATGCACAGATATGTCAACCCTGTACTCACCGCATATGCTTGTCCATCAAAGGTTGAGTTGGCAGCTTTGGCCAACGAAGAAGCGATCTGCATAGAATGAATTCAGCTATTGTTCATATCATGGCTTGTGATGACAGGGATGCAATCATTTTCATCGTTGCCTCAGCCGATCTCACCGAGTCCAGACGAGCGAGCACATTTGTTGCAAATGTGCTGAACATCCTTCGCGCCAGGGCACGATCGGCCGCCGCTGCTGCAGCATCAGACCGGCTGTTCATCAGCATACCAACAAGTAGCGCCTCTGAGCGGACCATCACGCGCTTGAGGCCTGCAAAGCACAGGCAAGTGTTGGCAATGGTTTCAGTCCCATCAAATTCACACATTGGGAGAGCAACAACTCTGGGATGCCGAGATCACAGATGCAAAACTGTTAGCAAAACACGCTGCGATGCCCAAATGTGCCGATGTGCATGGTCACAGTTCTGTAGATCTGCAGACATGCAATGCTCAAACAATGCTATAGTAACACAGTCCATTGTTTGTCACCTTTATAGGCAGAGTAGTTGTGAAATCATAACCGAAGATGCTAACTGGTGCTTGTTATCATGCACGTCATTCAATTTACATTTTTAACGAACATTTGCCATTCCCGACAGGCACGGCAATATGACTCACCCTCCATGTCGTCGTCGTCTTCCACTGTACTCAAGTCCGCACAACCAGCCCCATCAGCACTTTCGAGAATCGAGTCTCGGACTGCATCGGGCAAGCCACGAATTGCGCCATCAACGTCCATCGCTGTAGTCTCATCACCGCCTCCTGACCCGCATCCTGACCCACTGCCTGACCCGCCTCCAGACCCGGCGGCCTCCCCTGATGGATTCGGCGTATTGCCATCATCAGTGTCGTTGAGGCGAAAATGCTGCAAAAGCTCCTGGCGGCTGTTGACTGACTTCCTTGGCCTGCTCCCGCTTGCGCTCCCTCGCCCCATTATATTTCGGCTTCTGACACCGCCATTTCTGGTAGAGTGCAGTCTCGCCAACGCCGCTGCATTGCTAGACATTGTTGATCACGACAACGTGTGTGGATCACCAGGACTGCTTTGGGACTTTCAAAGCGTTGAGCAGCGCGTGCTTTCGCCAGCATTGCTCGCCGTTTTGTACCTGTTTTGGCGGTTTCTCTTGAAGTCAAAGAGTCAGAGCGAATCGGCGGGAGAAGGCGACTTGGCGGGAATGAGCAATCGGCGGCAATGTGAGCCTGAAAACCATGTTCACAATACAAACATGCGTATGCAAACTTTGAATCCCCGAAATTTCAATCGGGGCGTCCGATTTTGAATGCGTGGTCGATGCAAGTGGCTCCTGCTTGGCAGCTTGCAATGGACGTTTGGCGTCAAGTGACACCATTTCAACTGCAGTTAAGGCCGTTCATCGACTCGTGAAATATTGTGTGTGATACACAATCCTTTATAATCAAGGAAAGAAGGAAATCTTTAGCTCCATATCTTGCCCCAGAAATGTAGCTTCAAAGGTGGCTGAACGAAGACGAGCTCATTTGCTTCATTTCATTTTCTGATACGGCATTGTGGTGGTGCTGCCCACATTCCGTTGATTCGTTATTCCCACGCTGGGCTCTTTTTGACCTTGTAATTAAATATGTAATTTTCGGGTCGGTCACCGTGCCAGCAAGGGAGGCACTATTTTAAATACAGTTAGCGTTAAACTCACATGAATGGGACCTTGGGGTCTAAGTTTGCCCTCATTCCGATACTGAAGGCACCAAGACCAGCATAGTGCCTTATCAAGGCATATGTGCACAATAGGGAAGCCCACATTGCACGTTCAGGTCCCTGTGTGCGTGATTTCGCACATGCACCTTTTGCGTCCCACCATAATTTCTGCCTGGGACAAGGGTATTCCGGGGAGACGTGTAAACATGCGTTTCCTGGCATATGCCACGGTCCCAGTAGTCAGTGAACTTCTCAAGGAAGGTACAATGGTACCTGTTGCGACCCGGGATAGAGGGTCGACGGACAGGACATGGCCGCTACCACGAGCAGCCATATCCCGTGGTAGCTATCTCAGGGTTAAATAACCGCATCGACGCTGGCTGTAAAAGTTGACTCAGTAATTCTGAAGGCAAATGAGCGTGGGGCTCTCCCTGTACTACAAGGACTTGTAGCTACAACCGTTGTCTGATGTGACAATGATGGCTGTACGCGGTGTGGGATCGCAATCCCACTTCCCAAACCACCTCTTGTGCAACCCTTTGTGCACAGCGACGCCCTGCGCTTCTTGCGAAGGATGTACGGCAGCCTGCACGGGAAATCGAGGAAACAAGCAAATGATTGAAAATCATCATGCAAGACCATTTCCATGCAACAGCCTGGGAAACCGCCAAGACAGCGCGTTGTCCGTTTGGCCCCTCGACAATCTCGGCCATGCTTGCTCGGTGGCAGAGCTGATGGGCGGCGACTTCGCCAGGCAGCGGATAGCATGCGCAAGGATACGGAGTCTACAGGAAGGTGGGTTTGGCGCTGCGTAAGTGGTCTTCGATAGAGCTGGGGCGAATTGGGCCTGGTGACGCACGCCCCAACTAAGCGGCCGAACACTCCCGGATAGCGCGAATTGGGGTCTGGGACCGCTATACAAGAACCCGATGTGAACATGGGAGGGATATAGCGTTGTTCAGAAAGTGGTCCATGTTGTCTTTCTGTATTGGTTTTGCGTTCTGGCAGCGGACCACTTCGAACGGAGGGAGTGGTGGCGCGGGCACCCTCGTCTTCTTTGGGCAGATCATCGCTGGATTTCCGGAATCCTGTGAAGCCACGGCGAAAAACTTGCATTGGATATGGTCGCGTAAGGCTTTGGCGTTTCGCGTTGTCTCGCTATGCTGGCGATTGACGCTGGGCTCTTCTATTGACTTGGCCTGGGTAAAGAAACATGAATATCGAGAGCGTGAGGCAAGGAAGTGTGGCTGTGACAAGCGGTACGTGCAAGGGGCCAGTATGAATGCGGCCGTTAAAGGGCAGTCTGCCGTTTTGCAATTCACCTGCACTCTTGCGGCGCGGCCTTGAATTTTGATCAAGTGGGACATCGTGCATCTCAGTAAGACCAACGCGTCGATACTACCTACGAATGGACCTGAACTGCGCGATGAACAAATTCCCCTAGCTGGAGCTGCGCCAGCTCGCGCCCATGGCTGGCTGATCCCCCCCCCTTCCCCAAACAGCGGGGCTTGAACCCGAATTCTGACAGGACCCGACGGAACGCGTCTCTGGTGGTCCCCAACCTGCTCCTCTGTGTCTCCTAAAAGGAACGCTAAGTTACGACATGCCGAAGTGGCCAGTACCTTGTCGCGTCAGATTAGAAGATTGGGGCTCACAATGTGGAGTAAACACTGAAAGTTGCTTGACCAGCTAAGAAAAGGAGAAACAATATGCTTTGGAAGTGCTGCGGAAGACAAGTTCCCACTTCCACAAGAACCATGTTCACAAACCGGCGATGTCCTCTCCCTATTGCACCACAACCAATGGGTGTCAGCTGACACACTCAAGCCTATGTCGCTTTTCTTTGGGATGAGGGCTTCGCAGTTCTCAATAGAGCTGTCACAAGCAATATGAAACTCATTTTCACAGCAGCAGAACTATCTCACAAATACGCTCGTTGCTGGACATTTGCCAACCCTCTAGGATACTCGCAGATAGCGGTTGAGGAAGAACCGGCCCGCACAACAAGCGTCTTCCTGAACTAGAACTATCCTGTCAATCAGGTCAATGTCTACAATCCCATAGCCACCAACCCCCTCCAGCAAGCTTCCCTGGTACCATTTCAAGTACGTGGATGCCTCATACGGATAAGGCGCCCTTCCGGCACTGTCATACCATCGGACAAAGGCTAACCTCAGTTCATTCCCGTCCATCCCCCTGCAGGCAAAGAACATGCGAACCTGCCCATACCACTCCTCGAGATGCCCATCATCATGGCATCCAATTATAGCAACATCGGAATAAACGTGATCTTTGCCATGATACTGTTGTCGAGCGTGTGCCTGCCGAGTGTCTTGGAGGATGCTTGGGGAGTATATGGTGCAGGAATTGTGGCGAAACACCTGCAAATAGAAATGCAATGTGCAGTTATAGTGCATGCTTAAACTCAAGATAAAACAATCACTCTGTGGGTTCGAAATGGACAAGCATTAGTACAACAACCAGCATGGCTTGGTGGTAGGCGCTGCAAGGCACATGACACTTGTTGTGCTCATACTGGCAGTGAGTGAAGGGATCAATTGTACCTTTTGTCCTTCAGCATGACCAGAGGCAGGAAGTCCTTCTTCTTGCAGGTATGCAATCAGTGCAGCTTGGAAGTGCTTCAGCTCTGGCTGCATATTGAGGAGTGATCGGATGCGTGCATTTCCTAGTTATGCAAACATCAGCAAACGCTCTCATTGTGTCATTTCTTTTGTACTTCAACAAGCGCAATTGTTGTTTTGTCATTCAACTGTGCACATGCAGCAACTATGGCATAAACAACCCTTTGCCTGCAATCCTTGCGAATGGTGTGGTGGGAATGGCCACGTACCTGGGTTATGTGTCAACCATGTGTAATGAATGATCTCGGCGTACCTCGCAGGGAATTTATTGGCACAATCTGCCTCTGCCCTTTGAACCTGTGCATCACAAACCAACATTTGCATAACAGAGTAGCCTGCTTGTGTTAAGAAGACAGTCAAGCAACAGCTGCAAGTCTCCCCACCCTCCACAAACACTTGTTTACCATAGTTGTAGATGCCAATCTCAGCCCCCTAATTGTTGCTTGAAGATACACTGCCTTTATGGGAAGAAATTTCACAATAGGTGTGTTGAAGATGAGCTCCCTAAAGGTAAGATATGGTTGTACTCAACAACATCACCAACCATTCCTTGTGGTCCTCTGCCATCGTCAGGCGTTGTCAGCATTCGTTGTGCAATCAGTCTTCCAGTGATCTTCTTCACCATCTACATGCACACATGGAGCAGTCACTGCTCAATCTTGCCTTTGATCTTGGGAGGTATACCAGCTGACCTGCACACTATGACGCCCAGCAGGTGATGTTACTACATATCAGCATCACCACACGCACCTGTCTGCCCAATGTCCTAGGCTGCTTGTTGGACGCCCGGTATGGCCTTTTGCAGTACGGAATGTGAAGCCTTTCATACGGAGATGTTTCGTACAACCTTGTGTGTCCAAATGCCCTTACTGCCTTTCCATAATGCGACACTGCATGCATCTTTGGGAAGTTGACATCTTCCCGTACATTCTTGAACACTTTGAGCGTCTCAGCAACAAACCTGCAGCCACAACACATCAATGATTGGATGCAACAACACAGACCAGGATTGTTGCCACGCATATTAGATGCGTCTATGTAGCTTGAGGTCGTCAGTCCAACATCTATCAATTTTTCCACATTTTGGAGTTGCAAGTCTAGACAGCATTTTGAGGTTAGACTCTCACATAGTTTTCTTTCTGTTTGTACCCAATACTCACAGGTTGGTCGCTTCAAATGATCACTATTAATGCAGAAAAGTTGGGGTACATTGGCTACGTCAGTGCTTTGTTGATACATGGGAAACCCTGCCCATTCCTATTGCCAAAACAAGGATTGAGTAAAATGTCGTAGGCGAAGCATCGTGTAGGAATAGGTTGAAAGCTTTGTGGAGCTAGTTCATGAAATAATTGATACCTTTTCCCAAGGAATTCCAGCCCCGTGACGTCAGCCTCTGAAAACACTTCCTTGTCCCTTTGCAGCTCCCACTCTGCATACACTGACCACAAAGTTGCATCGTTGAATATGATTTATGGCCTGACAAGGAGCTGTTGTATGCATGTTGATGTAAAACAATAGAATGTGAAACACAAATGCAACAAATGCAACATGTCACAACATATTGCAAGAAAAAAAGCTTCTGTAGAAGTCTCTTCTTGGGGCACTAGATTCGAGAAATAGAAACAGGTGCAAAGCATTTTGAAACAAATTCGTTGCTTCCCGAAGAATTGTGATACCTACCAGTAAAAACAGTCTGAAGTCGTCGACTCTCTACTAGAGGGATGTGTAAGGGCCTGCATAGCAAAGACCTCAAACAGTACGGCAACACTTGCATTAGGTGCCTGCGCTTCATTGATGTGCACATCTCCGTTGGATTGCGGGTTGTCGGCAGTTGCAAGCCCGGATAGTAGTCGATGGCAGCCAACTTTGCGTCCAACCGATTCCTGATTGCTGGCGTTGCTCTGGATGTGATATGCAAGAAGTGCTGGTCCATCCATTGCAATAAATATTTGGATAACCCGATGTCAGACTGATGTTGGCGCTCTGGAGGAAACAACTGATACACATCTGCCCGAGGGAAACCCCAAAGGGCAACCTGCCCATGTGTGCAAAAGCGAAAGTGTAAATATATATGTGCAAGGCTTGTAGCTTGTGGTTTAACAAAAGATCTGTTAAGTGCCTACAGATTCATGGAGAATATGCTAACAATTGTTTGTGTTGTGCTCAGATGGAGCAAGCAATGGAGTGCAAGTGCGAATTGATGCACAACGGTACTGAAGGGATGACAGGTACAGAGCTTAGGGAAGATAGTACTCTCCAGTTTCTATACGCTTGTTGTCAATTGGGGGGGGGGGGCTTGGGCATAATGCTAAGGAGTTACAATATTGCATAAATCACCATACTTCATCAAGTGCCAGAAAGATTGCAGATATGCAGGGGTCAAAGTGAAGAATGAAGTGCTCAGAACAATGCACTTGAATTGTAACCATACTAGAATGTCAGGTAACTTGTGCAATGCATGGACAACTAAATGAATGTATGATTTGCAAATATGCCACCAGCAGTGGGTGCTCCCCCCAGATTTCTTGACTCAAGAACTGAACACATATAGGAGATAAGGCAGGAAAGGGAGCACAACACATATAGCAAACAATTGTCTGTGTACCAAATAGGTAGACAACAACTCAGCAAGGAAGAAAATGGCCTTGCTTGGATGTGTTAACTAGTTCGCTTGTTTGTTTTGCTGGCGTCTCACCTTTTGAAAATGGATTGATTGCTCCTTGCAAATGCTTTCTGCAACTGCCTCATTTGCAGAATCTTCCGCTGCTTTCACAACAGCAACCATATCCTTCTCTCTGCGAAGTGGGTACACCATCCCAACATCTTGCTGTTTGTCTTTTGGGACCATACATGAGATGCATGGGTGTGCACTTTGTGCACTATTTCGTACACAACAGATATCCGCTGCTTCAAGAAGATCTGCAATAAAGAGGCATAGTGTCGGGTAGCACAATTGTGCCTGGCCTGTGGGATCCTGCAAAAGTATCCCCCTAGTGGAGACAGAAGAAGGCATCAGCTGCTTCTGGACAGCCACACAGGTCAATGCAAACATACTCTGTTGTGCTGCTTCTCCATGCTTCAGACAATGGAAGGTTTGCCTTGGTTACACATCAGCATGTTTACAAGCCTCAACAGAAGTTCTTTCAGGTGCCTACAGATTCGTGGAGATCGTGGTGACAATTGTTTGTCTTGTTCTCAGATGAAGCAAGCAACGGATTGCAAGTGCAAGTGCAAACTGATGCACAGTGGTACTCAAGGGTTGACAGGTACAGAGCTGAGGGAAGACAGAAATCTCTGAGTTCTGTATGCTTATTGTCAAACTGACGGGGGTGGGGGTGGGTTGGGGGTGGGTTGGGGGCATGATGCTAAGAGGTTACATTATCATACTGAAATCAAAATATGGCAACAAGATGTCCAAAACGCCTCCAAGTCATCAGAAAACACATACCAAAGGATGTGCAAGGGGCTTGGGGGCAACCACAGCACCCACAGTGGCAGCGATCAAGTCATGTGCTGAACTTTCGCATCTGCCACAAAATGCTGCACGGATCGCATGGAGCACAACCAGCATGACCTGTTAACGGAGTGGCTATGCCAGCCAGTGATGGGTGGGGTCGATGGGTGTTAGGTATCCATTGGTGGTAGACCGCGCAAAGGGCATCCATAGGTGGGTGTGTGGGTTTTGTCCATGGTGGCAAATTGGGGTGTGCGCAGGTGGCCGAGAAGCGCTTGCAGCAGATGATGATCGTTTTCTAAAACGATGGGCAACACAGGGGAAACTGTGGGCAATAAAACAAATAACACTAGTATGTTGTTTTTGATGTAGATATGATGAACACAATGGCAGAAAAAAGCAATCCCATCTTTGTGTGCACTGGACAACAAAGATACACTTATGTATTGTACCCCTTACTGTGCAACACAAGCTTGTACAAAATTGAGTGAACTATTAATAGTAACTAATAGTACAGACAACTGTCACTCATGTGAAGCAACTCGCATCTCTGCTTCCCCGTATCCTGTCCCCCCCCCTTGTGCTCTTTACGCCATCAAGGGCGGTGGCAATTGTTGCAGTGGTTGGGTATGCTCAGTGAGCGACTCGTCTCCCCTTGTTCCCCATACGACTGAAAAGCACAGATTACGTTGGAGCCTGATCTTCAATGGGCACTCGTTTAATGTACAAGGGCATGTACCTAAACAATTGCTACATTGCGCCAACCTTTATGGCGCTGTGGGAATGTTGTGTGGTGCTAGTGATGGTGCGTATGTTTGGTATGTTGCAATACACAGTCGTTGAGTAGTGCAGAAGGGAACAAATTAAGGATTGACACTAAGAAGTCGGGGGCCTAAACTTAACGTCGATTGGACATCATGCATAGCAAAATCAAAATAGTATCTTCCCATATAGAAATGTACTAAACAATATGGGTTGTCCAACCATCCGCACCTTTGCCCTGCTGCTCTTAAATCACCCAGAGCCAATTGTAGGCATTCTTGCATCACTTGTCTTTTCCTCCGCCGGAAGGCTGGGCCTGACAAGGTGCTGTTTTCTTTCACAATGGGGAAATAGCCCAGCAGCACGTGGCCTTCTTGTTGATGTTGGGCCTCTGGGCTTAAGTTTCCAATAGTCATTATCAACGGATGGCCCTTGGTGACATGGGCGTCATCCAAGTCAGTACTGTCGCTGTAGAGTATTATTGGCACTATGACGCTGGTTTGAGGCACAGAAATCTGTAGGCATGCACAACATGAACATGAGAAATCGAAGGCCAACGTCAGCATGATGTGCATGTATTGCTGAGGGGTGATTGTGTGTGAACAACTCGGTCCTGAAAATGCAAAACAACCCACCTGTGCTCGTTGCCACCAATCCCCTGTTTCAAGGCCAGCATACAACCTCTGTCCTTCACTATTGTATTGCTTCTCAGGGTGAAGCCGGTACCCTGGTGCCATGTTTGCAAACAGCTCCTGTAGGGCTGGAATGCAAGGCTGGAACAAGAATTTTATGCCTTGCCCGTCTTCTGGTTGCGTCAGAATTCTCTCTTCGAATTTCTGCAGCATGCACTTTTTCAAGCTTAAATACAAACAGGAATTGTGACACTGTGCAATGTGCAATATTCACTGTTATGAAGATAAACTCACATTGTTGTAGCCAGTTTGCATGAACGCAAGTGGACTTTGCAACATTAGTGTCAAGAGCACAAACTAATGCACAAGTGCGTGTGTGCAGGCCTACCAATTTCCATTATTTGTTGATGTCACTGTGAATGCAGCAACCCAGAACATGTGAACTTGATGTGTGGCATGCAGCTGGTAGGCAGGCCAGTCCTTACCACGGCTGCCACGGACTCACCAAGTGTGGTTGTTGTGCTACATAGTCAAAGAATGTGGCCTTGTTCCTAACAACATCCACCACCTCTGACAGCTGAAACTGGGGGTGTGACAGTATTTTCAACAATCTATCAACTCCTTGTTCTGAAAGCTCTTGCAGCCCGAAGGCCACAATCTCCTGTAGTGAATCGAATGGCTTTTGTCCTCTGTTGTGATGGTCGTGGCGGTTTGCAAAGTCCTCCCTAGGTACTTGTAGCACTTGACAAGGAGCCTTGGAGGGGTGGCATTGTCCGGGTGCACTGTCTTCCCCGGGTGCTGACAGCAGTTGACAAGCAAGATCATCTTCTACACCGGGCAACAAAGTTCCGCCAATCAGGCATCGTTATCATCATCTAGTTTCACAGACATTTGGAAACATTCCTCTGTATGGTGCAAAGATCACATTTTCTCTTGCCTTGACAATTGTGGGCAGAACTGACAACTTCAATGTCTTGACAGATCTTGCTGCATTTTACCAAGGCATCATGTGATGTTTTTTTGGAGCTACAGGAGCAGTCAGAGATAGGAGAAAGGGGGCAAGCGCTGCCATACACAGAATTGGGCAGCAGCATTGCAGGTGTGTGAGTAGTGGGGGTGGGGGGACTGGTGCCAATGCAAAGTAGGCTGGGTTCAATGTGGCTAATTTGAATGAGATTTGATGAGGAAGCTCAACCACACAGCTGTCCTCCAGATCCCACCTGGATTGTCGTTCAGAATGTCTTCCCTGGGTGCTAGCAGCAGTTGACAAGCAGCCTCATCTTCTACAGCGAGCAACAAAGTTCCGCCAATCAGGCATCGTTATCATCATCTAGTTTCACAGACATTTGGAAACATTCCTCTGTATGGTGCAAAGATCACATTTTCTCTTGCCTTGACAATTGTGGGCAGAACTGACAACTTCAATGTCTTGACAGATCTTGCTGCATTTTACCAAGGCATCATGTGATGTTTTTTTGGAGCTACAGGAGCAGTCAGAGATAGGAGAAAGGGGGCAAGCGCTGCCATACACAGAATTGGGCAGCAGCATTGCAGGTGTGTGAGTAGTGGGGGTGGGGGGACTGGTGCCAATGCAAAGTAGGCTGGGTTCAATGTGGCTAATTTGAATGAGATTTGATGAGGAAGCTGAACCACACAGCTGTCCTCCAGATCCCACCTGGATTGTCGTTCAGAATGTCTTCCCTGGGTGCTAGCAGCAGTTGACAAGCAGCCTCATCTTCTACAGCGAGCAACAAAGTTTCCGCCAATCAGGCAGCGTTAATATCATCTAGTTTCACAGACATTTGGAAACATTCCTCTGTATGGTGCAAAGATAACATTCTCTCTTTCCTTGACAATTGTGGGCATGACTGAAAACTTCAATGTCCTGCCAGGTCTTGCTGCCTTCTATGAAGGCAATATGTGATATTCTTTGGGAGCTACAGGCGCAATCAGAGGTAGGACACAGGATGCAGGAGATGGCATAAACAGAAATGCGCAGCAGAATTGCAGGTTTGTGGATGGTGGATTGGGGGGGAATTGGTGCAACTGGATATTGGGTTGCCTTCAAGGTGGCTAATTTGAATGAGATTTGATGAGGAAGCTCAACCACACAGCTGTCCTCCAGATCCCACCTGGATTGTCATTCAGAATGTCGTCCCTGGGGGCTGGCAGCACTTGACAAGCAGCCTCATCTTCTACAGCGAGCAACAAAGTTTCCACCAATCAGGCAGCGTTAATATCATCTAGTTTCACAGACATTTGGAAACATTCCTGTGTATGGTGCAAAGATAACATTCTCTCTTTCCTTGACAATTGTGGGCATGACTGAAAACTTCAATGTCCTGCCAGGTCTTGCTGCCTTCTATGAAGGCAATATGTGATATTCTTTGGGAGCTACAGGAGCAATCAGAGGTAGGACAAAGGGTGCAGGAGATGGCATAAACAGAAATGCGCAGCAGAATTGCAGGTTTGTGGATGGTGGATTGGGGGGGAATTGGTGCCACTGGATATTGGGTTGCCTTCAAGGTGGCTGTGTTGATTGAGATTTATTGAAGAAGCGGATCAACATGGGTGTCCTTTGGATCCCACCTGTAGGTGTTGCATCTTCATGTTGCTGAGGACTGGAGACAAATGCTGTGTCACGTTGCCGTTTCTTACTCTGTGTGTGGCAGCCTGCCCTTGTATGCCTTCCAAGATGCCTAAAGTCTATAAACGTCCGTAGGCAGTTTGGGCAAGTGGGCCCCTCCATTGGGTTCACTTGTTGTTGATGACAAAGGAACTACATTTAACTTCCGCATGAACTCGGTGCTGCCATCCCCCACGTGCTTGTCACCAGCCTTTGCAGTTTTGTCACACAAGCAGCCACTTGGATATGATGTTGGCGGCGGCGGCCGTTCCCCCCTAAAAACGATAAGAGCGGCCACGGGAATCAGTCAATCAGTCAGCTCGTTACATGTCATCTGTTTGAAATGCGTCTGCGTGCCAGAAAACCAATCATCGTGCTGTTTGGAGTCCCAAGGCGCCGCCATTAGAAGAGCATCAGCCCACCGACCACCCGCCGCCAACCACCCAGCGAACCGTTGCGCGTGGAACGACGGTCGCCTCTCGGCTGCAGCGTTGTGGATGTGTGGACGTGCACAGCGGGGATGGCAGCGGTGTTGGTGGTGGAGATTTAGCGCACAGGTGTGCAGGCCATCACTTGATGTGACGAGTTTTGTGTTTTCTTGTAGGTCCAGCGGCGGCGTTGACCACCACCCAGCAAACAAGGAACGACGGCGGCCACCCGGCGGCGATCGACGATCAGGTGATGCGCCCCTTGACCTGAATTTTGACCTTGGCAGCGGGTTGTGGTGCCCATGAGCGGCGGCGGCGGCTGTGGCGGTGGCAGCCTCCGCAGCAGTAGGAAATGGCAAGAACTCTAACGGGTGTGCTGACCGCAGTGTGGTAGAGGGCTCCCGTGTGTGGCGCGACGTTGAGGGCGCTGTAGCGGCAAAGTGATGCGACAAGCGATCAGGTGAGATCACGACCTCACCTGACCTGACCCCATCGACCTGATCTATAGGCATTTGTGTGGCCCATCAGCGTTGGCGGCGCCAGTGTGAACGGCCTCCGCAGCAAAAGCGAACGCCACGAGTAAAGGCAGTTGTGCTGAGCGTGGTTGGCGTGGTATACTGATTGGCCTCTTGTGTGTTGCGCCTTGCTCAGGTTTTTGAAGTTCCAAGAGCCACTTACCTGCCGCTGTTCTTGAACAGCAACCAAGACGTAGAGGATCAAAGAAGGCAAAGACGAGCGTGGTGTTGAGATTGGTGTTGATCTTCTCCAAGGGGTGTCATCAAGGTTTGGCATAAACAGTGTCGACTAGAAATCGGAGGCATGATCTTTGTAAACAAACAGTTTTTAACAAATTGTATTTGATGTTGTTGTGTTACGTATTTGTGCCCTGGCCGGTGAGAGCTGTGATCAGCGTGCCCTGGCTGTGTGTGGCGCCTGCGTAGCATATCAGAGTGCATGTCAGATTTGGGGGGGCAGCAGCTGCAGCCGGTGAAGAGATTGTCCCCCACCAGACCTAGTTGGATGCCTGGGTGGGGCTGTCCAGGGAGACAGCGTGCCAACAACGAGCCAATAGCTGCGCGCATATGGAAACACAAGGGCACTGCAAGCAGAAAGAACACAGAGCCACCCCAAGAGCAGCAGCGGTTGGACGGTACCATCAGCGAATTGCCCACAATTGCTGATTGCTGGCCAAGCAAGGCCAGGCCGACGTCGTATCATCAAGTGTTGATTCAAAGCGCAGCAAATACATCTCAATGCAACACAGCAACAAGAGAACCGTCCAACAACGTTGCCATCAATGGACCTTGCATCAACGATCTCCATGTCAAAGAATGACCCAATTGATAGCCTGTTGCTGGACGCCTGGATTGCTGTAACGTTATCTGCCCTTTCCACAATGCAACTCAGCATCAACGTTGATGTGTGCAGTCGTTGATGCAACATTACAACAGCGTGTCTTGCAGCAACAGCACCATCAAGACGTATTGCTGCAATGTTGCATCAACGCCCCAGCAGCAGCCCTTGATAGCAACATTCCATCAATTCAGACATTGATGCAACGTTGCCATATTGCTCTTGATGCAACATTGCATCAAGACCGCTCTACACACACCAGCTCTTAAGACCTGCGTTGATGGAAGTGCCCATCAATGTTGCATCAACGCCTAGCAAATTTCCGGATTTGCATGGCATGGGATGCGGCTTCAGTGAGCCGCTGAGGCGTTGCCACTGGACATGCTGGGTGGAATTCGAAGCCAGCAGCCCCTCTCCCCTCACCCGCCCTAACCCATGTTGATCAGCGGGCCACACGCAAGACCAATTCCGATCGATCCTCGCCAGCGTGAGCGAGTGCAGCTGGAACACCGTTGAGTTTGTGGTAGTCCACGTTGGCGCTAGCAGGTACCCTTGAAAGCGCTCTGCGATTTGTTGCCAGCAACTGGCGGGAAGCTGATGGGGTGCCGACACGCGGGGCCCTGACCGATAGCGCCGCTTCCGGTGTCGCCCCCGGCGCAGAGTGTTAGGACCTAACACGGAGGCGATGGTGATAAGAATCCGCCCAGTTGGTGATTGGCTTAATACTATGCCATCTTACCGTTGCGCTTTTTGCACAGCATCCTTCTCCAAAAGCGTTACTTTTAATTTTTTGCATAGCTCCGCAAAATAATAATCAACAATTGTTATCCATTTAAGGGAAAATGACAAAAGAGGGTCCTCTGTGACAAAAAGGCGTCCTCTTCAGGGGTGTATTTGACAAAAATGGTTTTCTGACCGCCCCCTGTACATTAGGCGCATTGCCAAACCGGCGCCCAGATCGGCGCCAGACCGGACCAAGGTCCTTCTAGGGGCGACTCCTCTAGGAGGGCGCAGGGAGCACGCAACCGTCGGAGCTGTGGGAGGGAGTTGTAGCGATGGGAGCTGCGGGGGAGACCAAACGGCGATCGGGGCTGCGGGGAGAGGAAGGGGTGGTCGGAGCTACCTGGGAGATAAAGTGGCGATCGGAGCTTCAGGAGGGAGTCGCAGAAATCAGAACTGCGGCAGAGAGCATCCGGCAACGGCGAGCGCAGCCATGGCAAAGCAAAGCGAGGGATAAAGGCTCAGGTAAACTGTAGAGGCCAAGAATGGTTTCGTGATTGTTCGGATGGTCGAAGATCCTCTTGCCATGACAGAGCCTCTCTCGGCGATCACGAGTGCACTCGTGGCAAACAGTGTAATTGTGAGTGCGAACCGACTCGGATATGACAGCTGCGGGATTCGAGGATGGCTTTGGACAATTTGTCAGGAAATTTGTTGCATATGTTTTCTCGCTCGCATTTTATGTGCTCCTGGTGTGGCGGCTGTCCGCAAGCCACTTCCGGTGGCCAAAAACTGTGGCAAAACATGTGGTTGTGAGTGTGAACCGAGTTGTGTGAGGCAGCTATGTGGGATTCGGGGATGGTCGTTGGCGATATGTAAAAACGTTTGTGCCACCCGTACCAATAATGGCTCACAATGCCTTCATTTTATGTGCTCCTGGTTCGGTGGCAGTCCACAGGCCACTTCCAGTGGCCAAAAACTGTGGCAAGCCATGTGTTTGCGAGTGCTAACCGAGTTGGGTGGGACGGTTATGGTGGATCCAGGCATGGCTGCGGACGGTCTGTGAGAATGTTTGTGGCATCCTTACTGATGTTGGCTGACAATGCCTTCACTATGGGAAAACTGTGCGCACTGAGTTGTGTTGTGTAAAGTTTTGTGGGATGTCTGGGTAAGGGCTACTAATATGTTCATGGCCCTGTGGTGAATAGAGACCTACAGCTCATCGCCAATGCCACCGATGGCGTGCCCCTCTCTGCCCGTAGATGACGGATTGTCTCGAGCTCAGGTGATAGACAACCGAAGCGATGTTGGTGAAGTTCAGACGGATATGGTGCGGGGGTCGCTGACGGGCGCAGCCTCTCCAAGTGATTGCTCCATTGGCTGAACTGTGCAGAATTCCCCTGGCACAGATTCCCAATTTGCCCCGCATGCCCCGATCTCATTGGCTTACATGTTGCCTCTGTTACAGAGAATCCCGGGTTTACCCAAAGAAACGGGTGCTGGTGAGACTAAGTGGCATCAGTCGAACTAATCCACCTTGTCAATGATACCCTGATCGCGGTCTCGAACTTCTTCTTGACCCACTGCGGGTCAATTTGACAATTTGCCGCTGACACGTACCAGCGCGTCTTTGCCATATGCGGCAATTTTTTAACAGCGCATGACAGATAAACGCGCCAGAAACTTTGCTTGAATATTCAGTCTCCATGTTCTCCTCGAAATCGTCTCTGAGGATCTGACCACCCTCACCGATGTCCCCACCCTCCCAATGTCCCCACGGTTTTCTATCCTGTCCGTTCCTTCCTCCATTATGTGCATGATGGGCAGCCTGTGTGAGCTTCTACGTTGTTCTTGCGTGGTGCCCTGGCTCCCCAGCGGCGGTGCGCAGTGTGGCAGCAACGAATCACGAGTATGCAGTCGCTGAGCCAGCACGTGATGCCGTCAGCCCAGGCGCCTACAGGCGCATGTGCCTTCCCTTTTGCCATTAATGCCATTAATGCCATTAATGCCTACAATATTGTTGGACGTTTCTGTTTTTTCCAGTGCAGCTGAGGCACTACTTCGTCTCAGGCTGGTGATAGCAACATAATTGAATCTAATGAGATTGGTGCGCGGCCATTGATGTTTGGCTTGGTTGGAATCTACCTTCCAAGCTGATTAATATCCCCAGATCCTGATGGCCTCAGAAAAGGGGGTATGATCTTTGTGTTTGAAAGACCGATCGCGTAAACTGTTTGCCTCCCAGCTTAGGAGCGGTTGTGGCAGTTTGAGCAAGCGTGTCCGTGCACCCTACGGTCTCATACCCGTACCTTAACGCCAGCCTCAGCCATTCATGGCACATGGAACATGGGTCACGGTGTGTGACATGGCACACGGAACATGAGCGTGAGACGTGGCTGGGGGAGTCTAATTCGAGACAACCACGTTTACTTGTCTCAACTCCTGTGCTAGGATACAGGGGACGGAAATGAGGCTGATTAACGCTGACCCACGCTTATTCAATCAGCGCGTCCTGCCCTTGTTTCGTGCCGAGAAGGGCGGGGTCGTCTAGGACCCGCCCCGCTGCAATACACAGCCGATGTGCCACATTCAAGAACAGCGAAAAGCATTTGGACATCCCTGCGACCGCGAAAAGAATGGTGACCGATACTTTGTAAGGCTCCTGTGCAGGCCCCCTGTCGTGGTGTGTGGCCCCACGTTGGAGGTCCAAAGCCCGGACCTTGCTGCCCTAACGTTGCTCACGGCCCCCACGTTGGAAGTCCAGCGTCGGGCCTTTGCTGCCCTTCTGTTTCCCACTCGCGCCTGCACGTTTTGCCCCATCGTTGCCTGCGGATGTCCCCACGTTGGATGTCCGACGCCTCCTCGGTGCCCTCTTCCCACCCCAAAACATTACAGCAACGTTGCTATTTCTCGGCAATACACTCCGGTATGCAGCCTGCGCCGACCTGTACGTAACGTCAGCCATACGGCACTGTGTGTGGCTTACCCGCCAAGTGCTCCTGGCTTCTTGATCGGCGTCAATCCGGGTACTCATACCTGTGAAGCACGTCGTACGCCTATGAGGGCACGGCTCGGGCGTACAAACACCGTTCTCCGGGCCCCGTTTTTGCATTCTTCCTCGGGTGGCACAGGGGCGACCCCGCTGGTGGCAGGCCGGTGGTACCTCGCTGCGCCAAGAGGGTAGATAGGTGAGAACGGAGCGTCCCGCCGAAGCGAGGAGGCGCAATATGGACCACGGCGCGCGTAGCCTTGCCCATGGCGCCCACTGTTTGCAGGGGCAGGGAATAGGCGACGGAACGCCAGCGTTTGAGCGCTCGTGCGAGGGCGACCACGCTGCGCGCGTCGGACGGCTAGACGCACAGATATCGAATTCGCCGCCATGACGGTGAAGCAACGGTCTGTTCAGGGCTTCGCACGTTTGCGCGGATGTGGGTCCGCACGCAGGTGCGAGTTCCTTCGCAAGGGCCAAGTGACGGCGACGGAATGCCGGGGCTTGAGCGTTGGCGCTGGTGACCCCTCTGCGCAGAGGGCAGATCGCCCTGTCATGAGAATAGCGCCAAGGGGTGGATAAAATGGGAGTCTCCACCAAGGTTGTGCGTCCGTTGGCGCGCTTTTGGCGAGCCACAGAGATGCCGTGTGTACAACTGGGTGGGCACAACCGGCCACCCCTTGGGCGTGGCGCCAACCAAATGGGCGCCTCGGACGGCCAGACGCACAGACACCGAGTTTATCGCCGCGGCAGTGAAGCAACGGGCTGTCCAGTATTTCGCCCAATTTCGGAGACACATGTGCGCCGACGCGAGATTCACATCCCGGCGGCTCGCACGAGCGTCGACGCAGCGGGAATGCAGCCGGACATCACATTCGCTGTGATCCGCAAAGAGTTGGGCTTTCGCCACAGTAGCTGGGTGTTTAGGCGGCTGCCGCGGCGCGCACACGCACTTGTCCGCCCGCTAAGGGTGAGTTTACTTCCGCGGAGCCGCGATGACGGCACTGGCACGCCTCGCGCGTCGCGCCCTCCAGGCCTTGCCCCCTGCACTTGCAAGTGCAGAGTTGAAGGAATGCTCACGCGGACGGCAGCCCTGGCCATTTGCGGCCTGTCGCGTCTGTGGGCGGCGCCAAAGACGGTGTTTTGGGATCCAGCTCCGAGGCCAGACGTAAGGAAGGCAGAGAAAGGGCCGATTCGAGGCCCAGGAGCCCGTGCTCATGGTGGCCGCCATGACATGACATGGCAATGATCGCTGTCGCGCCATTATGCCTGACGCGCTGATCGCACATGCGCACCCCCATCACCTGGATGGCTCGAGATCTTGCTCCTCACCGGCTCCCGGATGTCGCCCACACCGTTGCCAGCCCCGCCCAACAACTGGCGGCTGATGTCACGCGCTCATGCGACCTCCACCCCAGAGTGGGGCGGAAGACGGCAACGAGCCCGATGGTCTCTCTTCACTGCGGCGATTACGCCGAGTTCCTTTGTCTTAAAACATGCCTTTGAGTGTCCGTGGCGCGGGCGCGCGTGACTGAACGTTGGATTTGCCTGCTGCAGGTTGATCGAAGTCCGCACTGAGGTCTGAGACATGGGGAGGCTTTCTGTTTCCGTGGTCGCCGCCGTGGCGCTGTTCGCCCTGGGAGCCGCGGTGCGGCCGTCCAGCGCCACCGGGTGAGTGGCGCGAGCGCGGGGGAACGCGCTTAAACGATATTCCGAAACTCCCGGCCCCGCGCCACGATGCCGAAGAAACATAGTTCGCAGAACAGGTGCGCGGCCGGTCCCCAGTGGCCGTGTGCTAACGCGGACGGACGTCGCGGGCATGGATTGATGAGCGGCCGCTTACAGATTTCAGGGAGGTGCGCTAATTGTAATGCACATGATTGATGCGTGTCTTGTGGTTGTTCCCCGGCTATCGGCGAGGCCAAGGGCGGGGGCGGGGTGGGTTTTGTCAGCAGTGAAAACTCGCAACTAATGCCAAGTTGAAGAGGCCCGAGGTTCGATCGAAGGCGCAAGCTGAGTTTCCAAGGCGCTGATGCGACACTGCGCTGGCCCATGCAATGGACTGCTGCGCTGTGCTGTAAGCTTGATGGATATTTCTGATTGGCATGCAGCCCTGTGGACTTGACGCTGCGTGGGCAATCGTAGACATTGTAGCTTGATGCGTGTCTTGTGTGCTTAAGTGATGGGGACTCTCATAGCCTGCACCAATAGGCACAGATGTTCTTGCGCGATGCCTCTTGCGACGCCCTTCGACACTAATTGATGGCGTCACGCCCACTTTTGTGCCATCACAACGTCTATGATAGCGCCACTTTGCGTCAAAATGGCATCGCAGTTGGCAACACGAACACGGTGTTTTTGATAGTGATGTGCGCTGGCATGTACGATGTGCCTCGTCGGGCGGTCCGTCTCTCTTACGCCAGTAGGATGTAGTAGCCAGAATGGCAATTCTGCCGCAGCGCTGCCACAAAGCGCCTTGGAGTTCAACAAAGTATTGCGATTTCATCCCCTGCAGTGAGGTTGCTTTGCCTTTTTCTTGTAACAGGCGTGCCAACGTTATTTCTACGTATCGAGCTGAAGGAGAGGAAGTGCAGACCGAAGGTGAGCAGATGGAATGTGAAAATAATGCTAATTTGCTCCCCAATGGTTTGACAATCGAACGTCCATTAACGCCGCCCCACCCCAACCCCACCCCCCAAAAGGACAAATCAGATAAGTAAAATGAAGAAAAAATTTCTTTGTGGCTCATTAATCGTGATCGGGATCTAAAAAATGATGCCTGGGTTGTCTTGTCCCGTTCCTGCAAGCGGACGAAAGAGGTGTCATCTTATGCACTGCTCTGGTACCATTGCCATTGTCTGTTCGCCAGAGAATGGAAGTGCCATAAGCGCTTACTCCTTTGGCCTTCCAGGTTCTGCCTCTTCCAGAATTCTCCTCGATGCTGGCGCGGATAAGGTAACGCGATGCACCTCCACGACGGCGATCACTATGAATTAGAGCTCATTTTGTTGCATTGCGCTTCCACGAAGTGTCTCAGCATATATCACATCTTTGAGTTGCTACCGCTGACAAAATCTACAGCACGTTTTGAAAACCCCTGCCTGAGAATCTTGGACATTTTGCTGCAATTTAGAGAACTGAATCGTAAAAACTTCGGAATGGGAATCATCAAGCAGCACGGCCGTTCTTTGTTCCGATAAGGACAATTTGGAAATTCGCATTCGCAACATCTGCTGACGATTGGGTTCCCCCTCGCTGTGGTGTCGTGGCAACAGATGCTCTGGACAGCAGCCCATTACGGAGACATGAAGCTACTCAAGAAGGCCCTGGAGGCCGGAGCCGACAAGAACGTCGTCCTGTACCGCAACAAATACACGCCCCTGCTAGTCGCCGTCGCGGGGGGCCACCTCGAGGTCGCGAAGGCGCTTGTCGACCTGAAGGTCGACCTGGAGACCGTCGATGAAGCCGGCTTCACCGCCCTGGCCGCCGCAGCTCTGAACGGCGATTTGAAAATGGTGCAGATTCTCCTGGCTGCAGGTGCCAATCCCAATGGGCCTGAACGGGTGGGGGACATATCCCGGATGCCATTGGCCGCTGGCGCCGCCGCGGCCAGCCCGGAGATTGTGCGGGCGCTGTTGGGCGCCGGAGCCAAGGCCAACAGGAGGGACGAGGGGGGCAGGAACGCCCTGTTCCCGACCGTCTTGAACACCGGGGAGGATGCCCAGAGGGTCGCTGTGGCTCTGTTGAAGGCCGGGGCGGACCCCAATGCCCGGGGCGATGACGGGCGCACCCCGCTGATGGAGGCGGCCGTGGTGGGAAATTTGGGAGCGGTGAAGATGCTGGTCATGGCCGGGGCGGACGTGGCCGTGGAAGATCACCGGCGTGGCGCTGCGTTCTCCTACGTGTGCAAATGCGAGGAGGAGGGAGGGTACGCTGGCGCGGCGTTCTGCCCCGAGGGGGGCTGCGAGGTGGACGGAGTGAGGGAGGAACTGGCCAGGATACTGGAGGTTGAGGAGGCGGAAATAGTCGTCGTTTGAGAGGAGACATGGGGAAAACTCGGGATCCCAGGACGACGCAGGTACTATGCGAGTATACGCGTTCTTGCGTGAGAACAAAATGGGAACTTCCGGCCTCTGTGCTGGCGCTCCAACCTACCGCCGTTGCTGCTGGCGCTGCGGCGTGGCGAGATGAAGCAACATGGAAATGGTGGTGAAGTTAAGGGATATGGATCCCTGTCGGTATAGATATGAGCCTTTAAGTACGTATAAATACTTGAATAGCTAATTAGCTATTTGAGTGTGCAAGTTGCTGCTTGAACACCGGGGAGCATGCGGCAATGGTGGCGGTGAAGTCAACACGGCGTTGGCAACAGATGAGTAGTTCGATGCCGGGTAAACAGGGCGATGTGCTGCTGAATGGCGGAATTTTGGCATTTCGGATCGTTGGATGCAGAACATTCGCGCAGAACTTGGATGTATAATGAAGTTTACCCTGCAGGTGGGCTTGGCTCATGGGCGTACCAGTGAAAATAGGGGGCGACGAGCCATGTACTTAAGGCAGATGACACGATTGGTCTCGCCAGTCGACTCACGCCATGGCATGCACAAATTATGGGACTATCACAGAAGATGCTTCATGATAAAGAGCAGAACGCCATTTACCGGCAGATAAATTATGTGCTTTAAAGCACATCCTTCCGACGCTCCGGTTCATGAGTAGAATCCCGATCCAGATGAATAAAGCTTTCCGCGGTCGTGAACAGTACAGATCCAGTACCGTATTTTAATGTACATGAAAGTACAATACATGCATTGTGTCGACACTGCCAATGCCTGCAGCCCAGCCGAAAGCGCCAAGGCCCATGGAGGCTTGCACCCATAGCACGGGCTGCTCGCGGCATCATTAGTGATATAACTGTTCATGATCATTAGCGAAAATGACATAACAACAATAATAATCATCATCATTAAGGACAAATGTTTATGCCGTCGGGGCGCCTGCGGGTGAAGTTGTGATACATGCGGCAATGGTACTCGGTGCATGTAGCGCACACCATGTGGCGGCCCCAATTCCACTTGTTCAAAATTGGGAATTTGCAGTACCAACATGAAGACCAAAATACGGAATCCTCTTTGCGCAGATGCTGCGCTTTTAAATGTCTTGCAACCCGCTCACTGTACAGCACAAAATGTCTACAGTCGTTCACAGGCGAAATTACCGCATTAAGCACATCACCTCCCCGCACAAGCAAATCTTCATCATATTACATCAGCGTGGGGCCAGCGCTGCCATGGAAGGCCCTACCCAGGCTTGGTTGTTACGTTCACGTACACGGTTTTACTTTTACGTTTTTACGCGTAAAAACGTAAATTTGCAAAAGGACCCATTTTTAAGGCTATTTTTACGTGTTTACGGCTCCCTGGGACACCCAGGTTACACGATGAAAGTTGCATATTATAATCAGTCCTCCACCATATCCACACCCGCAACACAATGCCCACCTCGCACTTGGCAAGGGCGATAATGGCGTTTAACGAAAACTCGTTTTCTTCCCCTTCCAGGGCATCTGGCTGCCACTCTCCGGATTCCGTAAGTCTGTATGTACTGTCCTTATGTACACCGGGCATTTTTGCATTTTGTGTTTACGTATTTTTATGCATTTTCACGTGTAAAAACGCAAAATTTTTTTAAGCGTAAAAACATAAATACGATCAGTTTTTACGGCGTAACAGTCAAGCCTGGCCATACCATCGGTCCCGGATCCTGGGTCCACGGGCACAGACAGCCAGATTGTTGACGGGCTCCATGCAGCCATCCGTGTGCTGGAAAACTTCAGACTTGCACTGCGTATCGCCAGTTTGACAATAAAATCAGAGATGTTGTATCTTTTGATAATCATCAACCAGAATAATACAATGAAATGCATCATATGGATTCAAATGCCATTATGATCATAATATCATGAATCAGACACAGTAAAATCATCGTACGTTATAATCAAGTAAGTCATAATGAGCCATATCATCATGAATCATGATGACTGTTGGCTCCAGCAGAGCGAATACTCAGTCCAATATTGACATTCATTCCAGTTGCACTCCAACATTTAAATTCACTCCAATTTTGTGCTCCGATACTTGCATACCATTTTTACGTACCTCGCAATCCTTTGTGGGCTGAAAGACAATGCCAGACATTTCCGCCATTTACACCGAGTGGGCTTTGAGCACTGCCGCCATTGGCCATGGAATGAGGCGATCTGCTTGTTGCTGTAATCCTTTCAAGTTCCCTTCTACAAGACAAAACAGTGCCACTGCACTATGGGAGCGATGGCGGTCACGCATACATCAACTAAAATATTTGCGTCTCGTGTCCGTTCGCATCCGTTCACATCCTACCACACGGGCGGCGATCGGGATCGCTTGCTGTGGCAGGACCTCTGCCCTTTGTCAAAACTGCCTCGAATTTAAGTGATTCACTTCATCGGTTTAGTGCAAAATTGAATGTATGGGCGGCGTCTATCACCTGCCGCTGTAGTGTGCGAGTTTCATTTTCACCTTGGCAAGGAATCGTTTTGACTGCGCATCTGAGAGCGCGGTCGGATAAAATGAAATGGCCGACGCCACCCTACGAATGACGCCCGCGCCCCAAACGCCAGCCCCAACCCTTGCATTTCAGCATCCACTGGTGTCACGTCATTAGCAAATGTTCCGCCCATTTGTCTCAAACACCGGCACTTGACTCGACCACATGCAGGCGTTCGACGGAGCAATAGAACGCCGTGAATTATTCGTATCATGTTTGCAAAAATACCCCATATGAACGAAGCAACCTTTAATGTACTGCATCTATGCAATAGCCCCGATACAGCCTTCCTTGCTCCTGGGCCTGATCAGGCCCAGTGCATTCGTGAATGCACTTACACTATCAGAAAGCACCATGTTTGCGATACCAGCTGCGATGCCATTTTGACACAAAATGGCGCCATCAAACCGACTGCGCCGGCACAGAAGTGTGCGCGATGGCATCAATTGGTGTCAAATATCATCGCAGTTGGCATCGCAGAAATGTCGGTTTCAACTGGTGTCAGTTCATGGTTGTGGGATACGCGAAACAACAACATTGACAGCGCGGTTTCATTTCCACCATAACATTGCTGGAAGCGCGGTGATGAAGGACTGCAGGGCCGAGGGGTGGCAACCCCTGAAGGGGCCCGCAGGCCAGAGTACACGGCAACGGGTTACTGCGGAGCTGAGTGTCTCTTGGGGCTCAGCCCCGGAACGTAGTATATTCGCACCTTCCGCACAGTAACGTAACGCTGGGCCTTTTTTGGGGGGGGGGCAATAAAATAAGCAACGCTCTGAAAAAAATGCGGAGCAAAAATTGTATAAATATAAAAATCTCTCATGCGGAAGGGTTGATATACTGCGGCGAATACAAAGTCATGCATAAATGCCGTTGCCTCAGTCACTGCCGCATCAGCGGTTGTTAACGCACGATACAAGTGTGGGTCCCCTCGCAATGCGCAAGCGGGAGTGGGGCAGATCGCTCTGGGAACGCTCACTCCTGCTCCTCCCAACGGTGGCAAGAGCGGTGTTCATTACAGATCCATCCTTTTATACAGCGCTGCACCAGCCAGAATCCTTCCTCGTTCGTTAATTCCAGAAGCTCCCATATTGGTGTCGGCAATCTGGACTCTAGACCCGCACCCCAAATGAAATCCCATTCCCTAATGACCGACCCGCCCATAACACGGTCCACATGAAACCGTCCTTGCAGAGACCTGCCGGGCAATCCACACCGCTCGAGGGGCACCCCGGCCGCAGCGCCGCGATGCCGCCGGCCGCGGGTCAACGGGCGGCGTGCGGTACACGCGGCGCGGGCCGCCCGCCAGGCGCCGCTCATCCCATCGCGCGGGCCCTCGCCGGCAAGCGGAGGGCCCCGGAGGCACGGCGGTGGGCAGGACAGGGTGAGGTTCGGTGCACTCCAAGAGAAAATTAGGCACAACCTGCAAGCGGATATGCAGTGTACATACAAAGGGCAAGCCCTCCTGGGCAAATGTGTATGCGAAGCTCATGTCCATGCTGTGAAAAGACGATGTTAAGTCTGCCAGTTGGAAGTGATGAGCACACAACACAAGCAGCACAAAAGGCAAGAAAATGGGGACAGGATGAGTGGCGGTTGTTGTTGCTCATTGCAGTGAATCCAACAACTGAGTGTCATGTCGCTGGCACATGCAAAGACAGCTCATAGTGTCCAGGTGGGGTGTCGAAGCCCACTGTGGTGCCAGTGGTGAGTTCAGTGATGGTGGTCGATGCGTTGGCGAGAAGCACATGATATCCCATGTGCGTCGTTTAGCCATAGTTGCCTGGAAAGATGGACCGAAGCAGACCAAGGCGGTATGCAAAGCGAACGAAAGGTGGTAAAGTGGGTGGGACAAGTTGGAAGGCGTTTCACTGCAAGATGCGCCAAATAAGCTTAAGAAAGTGTCCTATTCTGCCTGAAGACAATCTACGGCACTGTGAAAGAGTTAAGGCCAGGGGAACGCAACTGCGCTATTGCCGTAAATCGGCTTTGAACACATCTGGCTACTGGGCGAAGCGGCCCTACTGTAGCTTGCAGGCGATGCCAGGCAACCACTTGAGTCACAGTGGCAACATTGCCACCATTCAGAGGATGGATTTGTAATTCGTGGTCCTGTTTGGGACCCTATCCACATGGGACGGGGAGAAGGGCCCTGCTTGAGCTGGGAGTCGCAGTGTGGGAAGTATGCCCCAATGGGCTGGACATTCTTGAGCGATGATCGATGTAGAAAAGTTTCATGCTACAAGAAGGAAAGATGTTTATGCAAATTTGGAAAGTGCATCGAATGGGTGAAGTGGGTGCTGGGTGAGCAGCCTCCCATTAATGGTCCTCCAAGCAGTGGCAGCCAGACTGCTGCAGAAACTGCATTGATTACTTGGATCATTGGGTGCCAAGAAATGGGCCCTGGTTCTAAAGTGTGATATCATGCCCTGCTGGGGTTGGGCCATTTCTGGGACATTCAACAGTGTTGGCTTTGACTGTGTGGGCCGCACACTGCATGGAGACCTGGGAGACTATCAGCTCTTTGAAAGTGATACCTAGCCTGATTCCACATGTCGAATCAAGTGGAACTATGTACATAGATTTACCAATGCGTTTATCAATATAGGTATATGGCACTATCAGAGCCACTGCACACAATGGGGTGTTGCCCTCGTATAGGCAGTGCCAATGGTGTTGTGATCCCTTTGTTGGTCACTGCCAGTGCTGTGTGCTGCAACCCATGCGCTGCTGTGATGATCAACCACAGAACCTGCGCAAGGGCTCTGACAAGGGTGGCTGTCTGCCCATGATGAGGTCTGTGAAGGCTTGTCTGAGCGGCAATTTGATTCGTTTCCAGATTCCATCGTGCTGCATCACATTCAAGGCCAGGCATACCCAACAACACCACACCCATGTGTGTAGTTGTTGTTGATCAGATTCATGGGGCCTCAACACTGAGATGCATTGTAACTCCTCCCATGCTACCTGATCTCCAATGTGTCCACGATCGGAATTTATGCCCCTCAAATGTGCACAGTATGACAGGCAGTGCGGTTTGGATGGACCTGCCGGTGCCCAAGCGATGGTCACAGCGCTCATCCCTGAAGTGAATATGGTTGTTGGAGGTGTAGCTCTTTTGCAAAGTGTTTACACGATCCCAACTCGCCGTACTACCCTTGACGATATGAGTTCCAGCTGGAGCCACACAGCTAGACCAGGCAAACATATGAGAGAAATTCAAGGGTGTCCAATTGCGTTGCTTGCACATTTGTCACAAGATGGCGAGGCAAGCACTTTCAACCCGCTGGCGTTGCTGTACAAAAGGAGAGTGTCATGGTTATAGTTGTCGCAGAGAGGTTATTTGTGAGTCTTGAGAATGAAACAAGGTGATAATTATGGCCATTGGTGGTGAAGGGGCACGAGGAAGCTTTGGGGCTAAAACGATGGATATCATCAATGCAGACTCACTGTGCCCATGGTTGTTTACAAGATGGCCATGCTGTATACAGTTGGTCTGGCATAGATTAATTGCTAGAGTGGTTTCTATTTGTAGATGTTATCATTGTAAAGCGACATGCCAAGACATGTACCCGCTTTACCATGTTAAAAGCAGGTTACACAATATGCTGCCTGTGCAATCTTACCTCATTGTTCATCTGTTCATAATGCATGAGGTGAGTGAATGATTGGAGGCCTTTGGAGCTATTGTATTATATCTCGTCGTGTTGCATTGTCACCTGTGCCACTTTGCACAGCAGCATCTCTGAGCTCTGTCCATGCTGAGAACTGCTTTTGATTCCAGACATCGGAACACTTCTGGAGAGCATCTTGGGATTTTCACCTGCATCGTGTTGTTGCGACTTTCAGGAGGCACTGCAGTTCATGCTGGGGGTGACCAACAAAATGGAGCACAACAAAGGTGCAAAGAGAAGAAATGAAAAGTGGATCGAATGGAATGTATCCAGTAAGAAAAGAAATTGGATGAAAGGTCGAGACTCTCACCAGTTGTGCATCCATTGCAGAATGCCCTTACCTGCATGCTTCCATCTCCAATTCCTCCCTGGAGACTGATCCATTAGAAAAAGAGCACGAAAGTCCCATTTCCATGGACATGTGC
Organism: Ostreobium quekettii; assembly: GCA_905146915.1. Taxonomy (NCBI): domain Eukaryota; kingdom Viridiplantae; phylum Chlorophyta; class Ulvophyceae; order Bryopsidales; family Ostreobiaceae; genus Ostreobium; species Ostreobium quekettii. The sequence continues at coordinate 90,945 of CAJHUC010000825.1, read as the reverse complement.
CAATAAGTAAAATCAGACCCAGATGGAGGCCAACGCCCCAGGTAGGAATTCTGCCAAAGAGTTCTGCTGGGTGTGACTTATGCCACCCTTGTGCCACCCCCTCTGAGTCAGGACTGTCTGCAGTCTGTACAAGGATTTGAGTGCATCCATCCATCCATTGTTGTGGCACGCTGGAAGGAGGCAGGGCTGCTGATGTGACTAGGGACACGCAAATCTGGGAATAATCATTGTGCACAGTGCCCTGATGATGTCTACTAAGTATCCTTGCACAGAATATTCATTCTCAGTTTGATGCCTACTAAGTGCAGGGATACCATATTGGCATTGGACATCTTGTACTTCAAGTAACAACAAATGCAATACATGTGAAGTTAGAAATCACAATTTCTGCATGTGTTGTGCCGCAGTTTGTGCATAATCAAGGGTGCTGTGTAGTGACAACCATAGTGATATCCTTGTAGAAAACCAGCAGACTCATACTTTTCATCATCTGATTTCAGTACAGACAGATGCTGCCTGGACCATCGTGCCTTTTTCATGTTGCTTGTCTGGCGACGTTGTGTATTATCCTTTGGGCAGGAATTCGCCGGCTGCACTCTCACATGCCTGCTGTTGCCCCATTGTTGGCAGCACTTGCTGTGTCATCTGTTCCACAAATGTAGTCACTGCAGGTTGACCACATTCAAGTAAGAAAGTTGAGGACACAAGTGCTGCCTCTCAGTTGCCGCAAAGGACAGTGAAATTCAGTTGATTGCAATTATTGAAACAACACGACAAACAGAGCTGTCGCAGCTTGGGGGCGATGGCAGGGAAAATGGAGAAAGAATTACCTTGTCACACAGTTTCCAACTGAGTTGAAACTGTGATGAATTGGCAGAGAATGTGTGTTTGAAACTGAAGCCATGTTGACATGGACAAATCTTATGGTTGTAGTGATGTTGTTGTCATATTTCACCAGCGGCGTAGAGAATTTCGACTAGCACTCGTAAAATGCTTCAAGATCGCACCTCCACACATCATCAGCACTTGTTGGATGCTTCAAGAACACACCTCCACACACCATCTGTTGCGCAAATGTAAGCAGTGCAGTGCATCAAGGACTCCATATCATTCATTGCACTCCACCATTCCGAATCGGCGACTCATCCCCACATTCCAAAATTCCGGAATTCCTGAACTGGCGAGGCCTTTGAAGCAGTCCACGGGCGAGATTTTCGACCCCCTCAGCCACGCAGCACCGGCTTGTGCTTGTCAGTTTCTGATGGCAGCTATTGTTGGCGTACAGCATATGGTAACAAACAATGCGCGCTTGCAAACAGCAATCGACACTGGCTGCTGGGGAACAAACGCACTGCTGTTTTTCGCAAATTTAACTGAAGCAATTCTTTTGGGCTGCAGCACTGCCACTCGAGGCGTTGTTGTGCTGCCTGGGCTGGGCAACAGCTCGGAGGACTACACCGACTTTGTTGAAGACCTGACAGCGATGGGCATGTGCGTGGCGGTCCCCCAGGTCCGGCGCGTGGACTGGCTGCGGAATGCGGCTGGTGTCGTGGATTCTGCATATTGGGCAGGATCTCTGAAGCCCAGGCCCACTGTTGACTGGTGCGTTGGGGGTGTTTGTCATCGGGCAATGCCGTACTTCTGGTTGTGCTCCTGAAGTTCTAGGCCAGTGGTGCATTCCCTGGAAAGCTTTTGATGGCTGTTGATCGTTGGATTGAACAGCATACTGTTCACTGCGTTGCTCACGGACCACACAAATGTGTTGCCTTCTCCTGCTAAAATACTGGATATGTGGCCCATGTACCCTGTGGTTGTTGCTGGCTGTTGGCTGTTGGGGAATCTCCGCGATTGGAAGCAAGGTTCTGGATAATGCAGTGACCCTCGCTGTTAATGAGCTGCTGCACCTGCAGTACATTTTGTATTTTGTTGTATGTGTACATTTGATACTGTTTGTATTGTGTTTCATATTGTACATGTACCTAATGTTCGAAGGTCATGTGCACATGTGTATTTATGTAAATTTTAGTTCTGACAGGCTGTTCATGGAAGGAACTGTGGTCATTTTGCGAAAGTGGGGAGCAACACTTAGCACATTGTGCTTAGTACTTTGGCCAAGTACTTACTCCTGCCTTGGCCTGACTTATGCATGTTGTAATTTGGCCTGTTGGGGTCCCCTCATTGTCCAAATCACTAGCAAAAAAATGTCAGCTTCAATCCATGCTCAGGCCGCTTTTTCATGCCAGGATTTGTGCGCAAGGAACGTGGCATTTGGCACATGCGTGAGCAACCGGGGTGCCACACCTCCCTGAACTGAAGCATATTTAGTCCGCCAAATGTTGTTGTCAGTGAATGGAGCGCTCTTTCCTGCATTCAGGTATTTGCAGCGCTTAGGCGAAGCCATTGACCAAGTCAAGCGCGATGTCGATGGGGCACCCATCACTATTGTGGCCCACTCAGTAAGGATGTGTGCACGATGTTACCTGCAGGATGTTTGGGCGTCCAATGCCGTGCCAGTTCCATTCTTTGCCGATGCAAATTATGGTAGTTGCCTCCCATTGTTACTCACATGCACTTTATATGCACGTCATTGCCAATTGCCAAGTCCCACTGTGTATTGTATCATTCCGGCCCAGTGCTGCAGCACATGGGAGCCTTGTAAGCAACCCTTCATGCCAAATTGCTGCATCCTTGGTGGCCAGCACACAGATCCTTTGTGTGTGCTTGTTTGTGCGTTATGGCATGCCTCAGTGCTCAAAACTCTTGATTAGACACGACAGAATTTACACACTTCCGTGCTCATTCTCATGTGCCATAGTCTCAATTCGTATTGACATACTACTCCTCCATGATACCGTATTCATGTCCTCCAGGCAGGTGGCTGGCTGGGCAGGGTGTACTTGAAGGACTTTGGCACTGCTGGCATCGACTCCTTCATCTCACTGGGGTCACCGCACAGCCCACCTCCTGAGGGGGCAGAGGGCGTCGTGGATCAAACAAGGGGCATCCTAAACTACTGCAGTGAAGAATGCCCTGGGGCCTTCCATCCTGAGGTGTGTGGCTAGAGCAGAACCAGATAAGTACATTGCAAGTGTTTTGATGCCCAGTGCTTCAGTTCTGGGACATACACTTATGCAGCATATGATAATTGTGTATTGGACACACAGAGCATCCTTTTCCCCACAAGGTACCGTACTGATCCAGTATTGGTAGGCGTGTGTTCGACCCCCCCAAAGAGCGGTGGATACTAATAGTGTAGTAGACTAAGATAATTTTCGAAAAATAGGCCAGCACAATGCCCCAAAGTGGGCTTGAAACAATGCAAGATGCAGTGCATAGGTAACAATATCACCAAGTCAAAGCTACTCAGTCACAAGCACCACACTCCTGTCAGTAACTGCGCTATTCTTGAAAGACTAGCTGGGGACTGCTGGCGATTTGGTCCAACAGCGGTTCGCTGGAATGCTCGAGGCACGTTTTCCAATGCGATGCGAAGAACGAGGACCGACATGGGCCTCAACACACCAGGGCGCCACGCCGTGACGACAGGCTTGGCTGATGCCGGTTGGGATGGCTGATGGGATCTGCGATTGGGGTTGTGGCCTAGTAACGGGCTCTGCCTTCGTGGCGTTTGGGCGAGGTGGGGCCTCAAAACGGCGGTCGTCCCGACCAGCGCCGTCACCCGGCTATTCCTGGCGCTGGGTATTGGGCCGCCCTTGGCGGGCGCCACTCTGGAATCCACTCTGGCCGGCCTTGGCGGGCCAGCAGGCTGACTCAATACAGAAACCAGGGCACCTTGATCCTTGGCCGCTTCTTTGATTGCGCTGCGCAGCGTCGGTCGCTGCCCAACGATCTTGCCCTGCAAGCCCCAACGGCATCCACCCCGACCCAACCGTCCCAGTCGATGCGCGAATAGCAGAGAGTGCAGTTTGGCCCAGACTGGGCAACGCGGCCCAACACCAGCCGCCGACAACCCTTGCCACCATCCGCGCCTTCACTCGTTTCTGTTGAGATTGGGGGGGGGGGATTCTAACACCGGGTCACATGGATACTAACGTGGTTTCAACCCCCAGAGGGGGGATACTAAGGGTACTATGGATACTAATAAGGGGTGGATACTAATACCAGGCAAATACGGGTATGTGCTGGATGAATATGAAGTAAGACTGAAGAAACCTGGTGCGGTTCACCTGCCAGGAGTGCATGGAAGCCACCCATTAATGCTGGAGAACAGATACTCTGCCAATCTGCAGTCAACACTCAATTTCCACGCAAGTCCACGAATGTTGGCTCTACTCACATAACCAGTGTTTGTTGGATGAAGGGTGATTTCAGCAAACATCATTCTAGGAGCCCTCGATTCTTATGATTTCAGGCTCCAAGGCACTCAACAAAGTGACAAAATGTTTTCCAATTGTTGGACCTTAGGCTGTTTGCTTATGCAGAGGCAGGCCACAATGCATTCGTAGATTGCTTCCTGCGGTCTCATCAGTAAGGCATTGATGGCAGTGGTCCATTCAGTGCTTCCCGCAGTATAACTGAGCTATATGGAACTGAGATTGCATGCCGTCACACGATCTCTACGTATGCAGTTGCATTAGGGCATCAGCCCCCGTTTGGGTGATGTGACAGGTTGGCACTGTCATCCTTGAAGTGATAGGATGGCTTGGTGTGTACCCATGCAGTCCTACCCTTACTATTGCGATCGCAGGTTGGAGCAGTTTTTCAAATTGCAACCTGTGTTCTCATGAATCAGGACTTGCATGACTCATGGCTTGCCTGCCTCATTCTCACCTGGCTCATGTGGTCGCTATGAGGACCATGGGTCACATCATCGCATAGACCATGCGATCACCAGTTAGAATATGGGCACGGTATCTTGAAAGCATTGTAGTGGGGTAATTTCAGGTTGAACTGGCACTCAATGTAGACCAATACAAACATCAAGTCAGCGGTCGCTGCATTGGCTCAGTGGCGTAGGGAATAGAACAGCATGTGACATTGTCACGTCTGGCCCATCATATTCAATAGCAACAAGCAATGGCAAGACTTGCCCATTTCACACAATGCTGGCCTCTGAATATAACATGAATGTTCAAGCATTGTGTGTTCATCTTGATGTATGACATATCAAAGCAAGGAAGTGACTGTCAGCTGCCTGCTTCCAGAAGAGGCCATGCCAGTGATTTGTTGAATTGATAGCCAGAACGGAAACTTCCATTGAAAACCTGAGGCCATTCTGTGTTGATACTGTACCACCTGTGGAAATGGGATCAAGGTTATAAGTTCCATGTTTGAGTTATGTTTATGGGTAGAAGAATAAATCAGTCCAGTCAAATGTAGTGTAGTGGGGCTGCCAGCCCAGACAGACAACACCTTGTCAAGCTAATAGGGATGAGATTGAGTGCCCAATACTTTGGCCATCATGGACTCTGCAATGCTTGGGCGGCATAGGGAGCTCAAGGCTACCTCCCTACCTTGGTCAGCAAATTGAACAGAACAAACATAAAAAATGGGAAATGGGCCCTACAATGGGGATGGAATGGGGTCCCTCTGCCTTGAAGACCTTTGCCATCGAACCCTGGTATATGCAGTACTTCATCACTTTGTGTGACGAATGCAGCCAAGAAGGTGAATTTCTCTGTTGTCCTTGTGGACCACTATGTGCAGGTCAACTACGTCACTGTGGCAGGGCGCTACATCCAGGGTGCCCGGTTTAATGGCGAGGGCACCTTCCAGCAGAAGCTGGTGGGACTTGGCTACCAGCAGGTATTCCCAAGTCCACACTGACTGTACCTAGCAACCCTTGAACACCCCTCTGGGCAAGATGGGTCCATGGCGGAACTCAGTACTTGCAAACACAGTAGGGCGCTGAGTGCTGTGTCTTGTATCCAGATTGCTTGACAAGATTTTCATGGCGCATAGCAGCCCTTGTTCATGTTGGCCGGTACTGAGCTCTGTCCGGTTTCAGCGAACAGCAGACTGGCAATTTCGCACAATCTCATCTGTGTTTAAATAGTTCTTCGTATTGCTTATAAACGTTAGGTCGTTAATAAGATGCAAATAATCAACTTTAGCTATCACTTTGTATTGCTTGCATATTGTATCGAAGTAAGCAACTGTGAAAATCTGCAATAGTGGTATGTGCTGCATTAGAAGGGATCGATATTGTAATTCTATCCTTTGGTGTGGCAATTTTCACCACTGTTCATGTGAACCGTGTCCCAACTCCATCTTGCACGGTGCGTTTTTTTCATGTGCCATCAGCAACATCGATTCTGGGATGTTGGGTGCCAGCGGATTCTTGCTTCTTTCTCGCTACAAGATATTGCGTATATTGTGTTCAATACTGCATTGAAAAACTCTAGCCAGAACACTGCGGAATTTCATAAGACAATCCTTGGCACTACTTTCATGGACCAAATGTGGTGCTGACGGCTACCTCCTCCCTTTGATGTTTCGTGATTTATTGTGCAAAAGGTACGAACACTCACGACTGAACTGACTTAATTTTATCTAATTTTGTTAATTGAATTGATCTTGATTGAATTTATGTTGAATGAATGCATCTTTGTTGGTTAGCAGATCGACCAATCGTTATAGGAACAGTTTCGCATGTGCACCTGGCCCCACCATTCAGCTCCTCTAGTGCACAATAATTTCTTGCCCCCGTTCATCAAGAACTGTGTTTCTAGTACTGCGCTTGCACACCACGGACCATTAAGTCTTATGAAAATCAACCGGTGCAGCTCCAGTTCAGCACATAACGGGCTTCAGATATCAGATTTGCTGATGATTGACAGGGCCGAAACGCAATTATTATGCACTTTTTTGGCCTTGTTTGTATCAACATAATATACAATCCCATCATGATATGCATCAAACTGTGTCAAATATTTTTTTTCTGGCCGGTGTGAGCAAACTGGGCGCTTCCGGCGCCATCAGGTGTGCGGCCAGGCGGACGTGTGGGGCGACGGCGTCGTGCCCCTGCCAGCGGCCCACCTGGATGGGGCCACCAACATAGATCTGGAGGGCGTCTACCACTCGCCCGTGGGCGCCAAGAGGTCCCTGGAAGACAGCGAGGAAGGCGAGGAGGGGCGTCTGTGGTACGGCTCACAGGGGGTCCTGGAGCGCTGGTCCGGGTATCTGCTGTCAGGGGGTCAGGGAGCGGAGGCGAGCGCGCAAGCCCGGAGCTGAGGTAGCCAGGCGAGCTTGCCGTCAATGGTGCTGGCGGGATTCTTTTCCCTGTTTCTTGCCCCCCTGTTTCCTTTTCCTGTGTAACGTTTGTTTTCCCTCGTTGTGGCATTTGTTGTGGACGGCTGTGTGATGCCTCCCAGGCCAAGACCGGGGTGTCGGGTGTCAGTGCTGGTCGAACGCTTTTGGTTGTGTTTGTCGCAAGTGGGCATGCGGTGTGGTTGTGCCAGATCAGGCCAAGGGGCGGGGGGGTACAGCCCCTGCAACATTGTTTCCTTGAGAGCGTGTGTCACCAAATTTGGTTGGCGGTGCGGGGTTGAGATGGCATTGCCCATCAGTGGGGTGGGCTTCTGTGGATTCGGATGCTTTGGCGGGCGATGGACCATTCTTTGTGGATTTCTTTGGAAAGGATTATTTGCGACCCAGCCGGGGCTGGGGCGTTGCTGCTGATCAGGTGTGCTGATGGCTTCATGAAGCGAACCACAGTGGAATATTTCCAGCAGCATGTGAGTTTAGCTTATTTGAACATGTGATGGGCTTGACTCCGTGGATCAGTGTGCCTTCATTGCGTGCGAGGGGGAATGTTTTGTGGTGATCGCTGTTGGGTTATTGCTGGCATGTGATGCATGGGTCCATGTCTTCCTATGTTTTACGTATCGGGGATTGACGACTGAAGGCGCACATTCCCGTGTGGAAGCATATCTTGGGTAACGCTGTGCGAATTGCTGTTAGCAGTGTTGCAACGATGCAGGCCATCGTTCCCTTGATGTTGTACATTGGAATCCAGAGATTTTTTGGATTCCTATTTCTTTTCAAGGGAGCATTGTCTCGTTCTCCGACTGTCTTTGTGCCCACCGATCGTTCGATGAACTGTGCTCAGCGCACTGATGTGACACTACAACATCCTTTTAACTTAAAAGGATGTGCTTAAAGCACAGAACTCGATATGTACTGCTGTGTCCAACTACGCACATCGAAGTACCATTCCTGCCCCCCCGCTCAAAAAAAGCAACAAAAGAAAAAGAAGAAGGGGGGGGGGGGGATAACACTCTCTGAACATGCAGCTCTTGTCACCAATGCGGCTCCCATGCAGGAGAGCCGTAATGCGGCCACATGCCTGGTGGGTGCAATGGCCTATGGCCATGTCCAAGGGCCCCAAAATCAAAGGGAACAGACGTCCCACTGATCTCGGAACAAAAGCCCCAAAGGTTGAAGATGAGTTGAACATGGCAGTTTGCTTGCCAAGAGGCAGCACATGTTTCCTCATGTGGACAACATATGCTGCTAACTTTGGTGAATGCTGCCAGCCAAATGGTCAAACCGACAGCACTGCAACTGGTGCACAAGCAGATGATACGATACGTGCACAGTTAGCCCACAGTGCATGCGATGATTGTGAGATCATTGAAATGCTGCGTGTAGGCTCACGCTTGTATGCATGTGTGGATTGGCCAAGGCTGGACAAACATCCCTTCACCATTCTGCAAGTGATGGTGGTGTTTTCACACCGCGACATATTCTATCTGCTGAGTTATCTGTGCATAGCGTTGACAAGGGAGACATGAAGCACACACCTGTAGGTGATTAGGGTGCCAAAATGCTGGTTGTTTTTGCCAAGAACAAAGGAACTAAAACATGCATTCTTACGTCTTTCTTGCCACATTTTTTGATTAGAAGACAGCCTTCATGCTTGCATCTACACCATATTTGCAATGTGCCTCAGGTGGAAATTCTCTGTTGCCTCGCATGGTTGTTGCAATACCAGGTATACCAACTATGGCACTATCTACGGCACTGCCCTGCTGTGAGAGTGTCCCAGACATTGACTTGGACAGCATTTTGGGGCATCACCGTCACATTGAATTGGATGCCATCTGACTCCGTATTGTCATGGTGGTATCCTCAACGAGGGTCAACACGTCATGATTTTTCACAAGGGATACATTTGTGTTGTACTTTAGGCCATACACCTACAATATTTGTCATTCTGACTTAAGCCACATCGCAATGCTCTGCTGCAACTGTCATATGTATAAGTGCCTTTTGTATTTCAGCAGCCCCTTTGTCATTTATTATTTCTTGTAGTCAGCGTGATGTTCAGTCACACGTGAATAAAACCAGACGACTCAAAATTGCAGTAATTACAATAACAATAAATTGATAAAGGGTAGCAGCAGCAACAGCGGTGGTGGTGTTGGCAACAACAGCAACAGCAGCAGGGAAACGGAACAGGTGGTAATGGTGCTATTGCTATTTGGAACACATGACATGGTAAACTCAACATCAGATACAATACTACATTCAGCCCTTTGTCGCGGCAGTGCGGTATTCTGCTTTTCTTCAGAGGAGCATGCAAGCAACACTCACGTGGCAAGGATGCTAAAGAATGGTATGACAACAAGCATCACAACAGCTTCCGGGACACCATTTGGGACAATAGGCATTGTGTTTGCACCTGCAGCCTATCTTGTCCATGGTTGCGTGGTGGGGAATGCGGTCAGGCCGCAGGCTTGCTAAACAACCCAGTTGTGATGCGCTCACTGGGGACACCCTCCAATTCTCCCCAAAGGCAGTATGTCTGTGCGCCTTTGTTGTGGACATAGGACGTCCCAGTTGCTCACACTGCCCCCTTTTGGAATTGCACTTGACAATACCCATAGCTTGATATTCTTTACAGTGCCGGTCAGACAATATGGCCATAGGGATGCCTTGCATTCCTTCCCAAGGCCATTGCGTTTGGTGTGTCTAACATGGACCCCACCATGGCTGTGAATACACCACGCTCTCGACTGCGCGCCAGCACCAGTGGTTGGTGGATCCTGTCCAATAGCCTTGTTTTGACAAAACCTCTGAGATGATGTAGTAGGGCAATTGTGCACTGGGGAACATGGCTGTTGCACCTTCTTGGCATGCATCCACGTGCACCAGTTTGCAATTGTACAGACACCAGTTTTGATTAGTTTTTGTTATTTCTCTATTTCATGCATATGATACTGCTGCAGAATACAAGTAGTATAAGTGAATTCTGCGCTGCTGCCTGTTGCATTAATTGGTCGATTACATTTGTCAGATTGCCGAGCAAAGCCCTTTCACCACAGCTTGCTATTTCAGCCACTGACCTCCAGCTCATGCACTTGCTTGTGCCTGCATTGTTTGGTCATGTTCACACTCAGTCGCCCTAACTGCTGCCAATTGAATACTGCCAGAAGTAAAAAGAAAAAAAGGGGTGGAGAAGCATGCGCTGTTGGATTGGCGAAGGTAGAAAACGGCACAAGGCTGGCGATGAGAGCTGGCAATGCTTGACATACCAGAAACGCCGAAGGGTGTGAACAAGCCGCGGTGCTCTGATAAAGTGCTGCGATGGTGCGCTGTTGTGCCAGCGGAAAGGACACTCTGCTTTCCAGCGTTCTTGTGTGACGTGTTGAGCACTATGATGCCATCGGTGCACTGTGCTGCCCCATGTTGGCCAACATGGAGCCAATTGGCCGGCTCAATATTGGGTTGTCAATATATGACCTTCCAAAACCATCATTCCATTATTGACTATCAATTATTATCAATTAGATAAAAATAGTGAAAGGTCTATTTGGCCAAATTATTCAACGATAATCCACTTAGATGATGTTATCATCCCATGCCATGCCTGTCGCTTTTGATGTGTTCCACAGTGTTCCTTTGGGTGAGCGAGCAGCACACCACAATGCCAGGCAGCCTGTGCCAATGCAACTGGAAAAATCGAAAGTATAAGACGAAGTAAAACAAAGCAATACAGAATATGTCAAAAAAGGGTGTGTCTCTGAATATGAGCACAAACATTTCGCAGTAGTAATGCGCTTTCTCTGTCCATAATTAGATTAAATTATTCACATTATTCACATAATCAAAGGGATTTTTTTAGTTTAAATTTTACTGTTGCCTCAATCAAGTTGCCATATGCACTACGCACACATAAAGACTCGCTGTCATATGGCATGCGATCAATTAATTTGTATATCCATGTGATTGTGGCTCAGAACGGACTTGCGTATAACTAATCCCACGCAATTTGAAAAGAAAGCAGGGCCATAAAATGGTGCGACACATTTTTTGGACGCCCATCTCTTGATGAATTTGCAGTCTTGAAAACTGTGATTCCTTGTTTAGACAAGGACAAAACTTTCTGTCCAGGGTGGGTTGACTCCGTTGATTCTTGCTGCGGGAAATGGCCATAAGCGATGACGTTGAGGAGCTGGTTACTCCTGATGCGGACGTCCAACACGCAAGCGAGGTGAGATGGTGGATTCAAATCATTTTTGGTTTAATGTGTGCACATTATTGACGAAAATATACTCCCCAGATTCCAATTCACCGTTGGCCGAGTGTGTGTTCTATTGCCTCAATGCTCTGCAGGTGTGCGTCTGGAAATGTAGCCCAGTGGTTCATGACTTTCTTACTGGAGTACATTCAAAATGCCTTCTCCTTCGCAAGTTGTGTATTTACGCATATAGATGTAAGTGATCCTGATTTGAACATTTAGCATTATGGTTTGGAGCGCCTGCCTGTCGCACAGCGAATTCGTGAGCATTGCTGACCAGGAGAATGCACGGGACTTGATGCGAGTTTCGGAGACCACAACTTCCATCTCTAGTATATTGTGCATGATGGATCGACGACACGGATGCTGGCTGCCAGGCAGGGCCACGCATCTGTTGCGGAACTTTGATGCAAGGCAGTGAAGAGGTGGACTTTGGGGACGAGGTGGGAAGATGTGTCGATTTTGTTGAAAATTGTTGGTGGCTGGTAGGCGCCCTCAACCTCAACACATTCGTCTGTTCTGTCCCAAGCTTTCAACGTCAGATGACATCCACCTCGACATCGCGGCATTGATGATAAGCTCGAACATGAACAAAAACAGATGCACGGCAGAAATCAAAGGGTAAGAGAAGACGAACTGATGAGTAGCATATTTGCAGAATATGCATAGAGTATTTCTATGCTGGTATCTCTGCAGCCACGTGCACAAATCGCATGATTTCCCAGCGATATGTATTTAGGGGAGGTGGACTTGGAAGTCAGGTGCAAAGCGCAGAGGAGGGCACGCATTGCAGTAATTGCGCACGGTGGATACACGGTTCTCGCCACTTTTCGGAATTCATTGGTCGCCGACATCGCAAACTTGCATTGTACATTCACTTGTTTGCGTGCGACGAGCCATATGAGCATAGGTAGTTCTATATTCATTATTTGACTTCATTATATGCTTCGCGCGCAGAGAGGAAGGGCAGCGCTCTTCTGGGCGGCATCACATGGTCGTGCAGCTGTTGAGGAGAAGCTTCTTGCCGGCGGCGCTGACGTCAACCATGAGAATGACGTATGGCAACTGCTTAGCAGTTGCGAATCAGAATTCCTGTGCCGTGTATTGCAGCGAAGGCCAACAAACGCATTGGTCATCTCCTGACTGTCTGCTCACAAACTTCGCCCTAACCTGGCTTGCACTGAGAAGAACATAATCAGTTTTGCTCCAGAACATTGCATGCTATACATGCCAACTGAGATGTCGTATGTCGGAATAAAGAACCACATAGCATTAACAGCAGGAAAGCAGTTTCATTTTAAATGCAATTTCGGTTTAGCTTGCTACCATTTATGGTATTTCTGCGGGACTAAACGGTTGCTGCATGCGGGCACTGCGGCAGGATTGTATTTGTTGATATGACCTTTTCGTCCGAATTTACAAGACCTTCATGTGCTGTTGATCGCACTTCCTGCTAAAGGCCGCATGATTTCCAGCCAGTTTGAATAAACATATTGTTCGGAATCTCTTCTGCCGCCTTGCTGAGTAAGGTACAAGATCAGGGCAAATTCTGATTGAGATAATGCGAAACGCTGCAGTAGTATTGCTCTATTAAAATCAACTGTTATAAAAATACCTGATCTGAGCTCAGAATGGATGCACAAAGGATGGAGCAGAGCAGAGCAAACATACAATTTGCAGTCAATTATGCCTAGCGGTGAATGCAGTATGTTGAAAGTCTGGATTGTCCGCATTGCTAGCATAGTTGCTAGCTTTCCTTATTGTTTAGGCAATGTGATGATGTATGGATATTGATAATCACAGCAGATGCCATCGCCCACAGTCAGGCATGGTTTGTTTGGCATATGTCATCAACGATGGGGGCGATGTCGGTAACGCTATTGCAGTGGTACAATGCAGGTGTCGAAAAGGAGATCACCATTGGCAAGTGGCTCACAGGCACGAGATCATGATGGGGTCGAGTCTCCATCAAGCGACGTTCATGCTCTAAAACTGGCATCCACTCAACAAAAGATACTGTTTACAGCTGTTTTTTAACAGAAGAAGTTCAGGATACGAATGTGTAACACAACTATTGTGATTGTTACGTGGTATTATGTAATTTTGTTACTGCATCAGGAGTATCATATGGATAGACCACATCACGACTAAGCGCTATTATCGCTCTGTAAGTCACACATTGCGACAGCTGGCAATGTGTGCTTAGTGGCAACAGGCTGTTACCATGCCCTGCGGGCTTCTAGGAGTTGGGGTCCCTGCTGGTTGCCGCAAGTCGGTACTCACCGCAGCCATTGGATCTCTAATGCAGACGTCCATAATATCTACACAATGAGACTATTTTGAACGATGCAACAACCCCTCACATGCTTATTTTTGCCACAGGAAGGAAACAAGGCATAACTACTGCCGGCCAAGTACGGTCGCGGCGGTACTCTTCTGGCTGGCGGTGCTGACGTCCACCGCGTAAACAAGGTGCGTTGTCCGCCGAGATTGCTAATTCTTCCTCTGCCCCATACGAGCCTTCATCTCTGTGAAACATGGATTCTGACAAAACCAGTCTTCAGGATATGCGGAATCGAAGATATCACAGTCCAACCTGTGTAGTTCTGCTGCCTTCTGCGCTTTTCTATCTCTGGAACTCAAGTGGCCCAAGAACAGGCTGCCCATCTGCGACGCACTGGCATTCTGGGGAATTTGGCATTTCTGCCTTACCGGTCTCCTGAGCCCACCCGGTCGTGTACCCACACGACAAACTCTTACAGTTCATCACATACTGAATGTATCGTACCCGAAGTTCCCATCCTTCAAGTTTGCCCTTTGCCTCGCTAGTACTTAATGCCACTCAGAGATTGACTCACCCCATGAGTCAGTCCACTAATCCCGTACTTCACTCCCTTCACTCCCTCTCCATCCCACAACTAAACCGAACACCACTCTCTAGGGTGGGAGGGCTGGGTGCGAAACAAGATACGCAGGGGGACCGAGGGGTACGCATAAATAGTCGCCCCCGCTCCGCCCCGCCAAAGGCCGCCAAACCCGAGGGCGCCAAGGTTGGCGGCACCTCGTATTTTCGTACTTTGACCCACGGTACTAGGGTGGCCAGAAATCCCAAAGGACGGGGGCTGAATAAACCCCGGGTTCAAAACTGCGCCGTTTGAATCGCCGGCGCAGCCCTCCCAACGTCTCCCTTGTCAGAAACCCATTAATAAGATAGTTAATTCCATTTACCGTTGTGCGAATTGAACTACCTTTTACGTTAGTGTTGTGTTGATGGAGCGTTGCACGAGGGCTGCTGCTGGCCCGTCAAATGGCGTGTGGACTGTGTTCCGTTCCGTTTCCACTTATTTTGTCAAGATTCAGTAGTGCGCTCTTGAAGAAAAAGAAAGTGGTAGCTTGATTTTATCCTGATTTAGTTTACATCATGTGAAGTACCCTTTCGTGCATGATCAGCACATCGGTCTTGCACCCGCCTTGCCTCTCCCCACCTTACCCAAAAAGAAAGTGCCTGAAGCTTGTGTCCTGCCATGCTCAGTCTAAATGAGAACTTCTTGTGGTGAGACGACAGAGTCACAGACGGAGGCTCAGAAGCGACAACAGGCTTCCGAAATGCATGGAACGCCGGACGTCTGCTATTGTTTCAACAATCCCCGGTTGGCAAACACACTGGCAACAAAAAGCAACATAAAGTACAGTTCACATTACGAGCTTCGGCCCCCTCCAATGTGCCTTGCATCGCCATTGCACTATTTTCTGCACCTTACAGGTTCAATTTGGAACCGAAACGAGCAACATGGCCAATGTGCTGCAATTGAGAGATTGGTTGGGCTGCCTGCCCATCACGGTCATGCGTGGTCAACCCAGGCGGCGTTCAGCAATTCTAATGTCGCACTGCATGCACTGCTGTAGTACTGTGCTGTACATACATCTATTGTATATGCATACATAATATATTATAGTACTGCAGTGCATGCACTACTGCAGTGTGGAACTGTGCCATTTAATTGATCGGATAAGCCTGTCGATGCATTTGCTAATTCCAATCGAGCCTGGTACATGGCTTTCCTTCCGCAGGCAAAGGCACACGATAGGCATTTCCACTGCTGGCTCATTGTTCTGAAATCGAAGCGTGACAGAATTCGTGCATTCGCTGCTCGCAGGATGGAGAGACCGCCCTTGCGCTGAGCGCTGAGGCTCACGCGAGTGGGTTTATGAAAAGTCGTCGACATTCGCTCCGCCACGGAGTGAGGCAATAGTAGTGCCCGGGGTGTTGCAGCCTCGGACGCAGTCTGACACATCCTTCAATTGCGTCAGTGGCCATGGGGGTGCCGATTCTATTTCGCATCTCTCGGCAATCCTCAAAGTTGTTTTGGTGCGTCCTCACACATTTTGTGGGGGCATTTTGGGGGAGCTCGGGTCCCACCACGGCATCCATTCGATGCCCTGGGCTGTACGCAGCTGCGAAGTCCAAAGGAGAATTCTATCCAGAGTTCATTGTGGCACAGCCTCAGAGTCTTGCTGTGGTATTAAGGCGCTGGCGCACCCCACAGTACGAGAAGTCCATATTGCACCTCCGCTGGCAGGGTTGCATGAGAGAATGAGAGGATGCTGCATGGGCCTCTTTGCGCTTGCTCTGCTTTTCTGGGGTATGAGGGTACAAAAAAACCCATAAACGTAAAGCGTGCTCATCAACCACCACAAGCCCGAAAACGACCCTCGTGACCTTCACGTCCATATACAAGGTATTGGGCATTTGTTTGAAAAGTTGCGCCCCGTCTTTTAGCATTAGGGAAAAAAGGGCCAAATGACACGTGCTCAAACGTGTACAAAGTTTACGGGTTTGTGTCATTTTTGTGTTCTTGGCGTGCAGAACTTTGATGAAACGTGTTTTATGTGTGTTTGCAAAAGTGTTATCAGGTCATTTTTTCCCTAGTGTAGGTACCACCGACCCAACAAATTGACAGTACCTTGAGCACATGTTTCTTGAGCTTAGCGGCAATTTGGAAGCAAGCGTGAGGAAGTCCACATAGCTTCGCACCATAGCTCGAAACCACAGCGTTGGGCTGCTGCGGTTGCTCCCCCAAATGCAATTCCGGTGCTCCCCATATCCAACTTGTTGCAAGAATTGTGGCACAGAAATAACAGATTTCGCAGCAGAAGCGAAACTGTCCCTTGTGCAACACACCATCGTGCGGGCATCCGTGCACTGCATTCCAGCGTGAACTTCGACCCTCCAGTAGCGACGATAAAGTGCAAGAACAACGACCGCCCGCCTGGCCTCAGCTGTCCTGAACCCACTGCCATAACGCAGATCAAAGTGCAACCTTACTGGTACAACTCACTTGGCATTTCAACCTAGATACACTCCAAAGATACATTCCAACTGCCTGCCCCTGCCTCTTACCCTTGCCAGGAACCGCACCCCAATAAAATCCCAACATCCCTAACGATTCCCACCGCTCTCGACAAAATTCCCCCATCGCCCCTACTTCATCAAACGCCCTACCTGGGGGGGTGCTGCTCCCCATGCGGGCTGTGCGCCCTGTCCCTCCCCATGTGCCTCTCGGTGCTGTCCCTGGCTCCGGCCTGTGGCTCTCTGGGCTGGCCGAGGGCCCCCTGGCCTGCCGCGGCCGCCACCCGGCCCGTCATCGGAGACGCCTGGGCCACCACCCAAGACCCCATCACCCCCCCCTGCTGGATCACCTGCTCGCAGCCAGCCCTGCCCATCTCCAGGCCGCCCAGCGTCGGCCTCAATGCGCCGTCCCCCTCGTGCGGCACCCCGCCGCCACCGCTGACGAATCTAATCCTGGGCATGTTGGCGTGCATGCCGTAGGCAGGGTCCCTCAGGGTGATGGGCAGCCCGTGCAGGATCCGCCCCTGCGTGGCCTCGGAGGCGGCCAGCGAGCGGCTCTGCAGCTGCGAGTACAGTTGCTGCTGCTGGGCGAGCGTGAGGGAGACGGGTCCAGCAGAGGTCAGGACAGCAGGAGCGCGGAGAGAGGAGAGGGGCCCCCGTTTGTGCATTGTCTGGAATCCGGTGCTGGGCTGCGCCCTGGCGTGCTGGCCCTGAGGCTGGGACTGGGATTGGTAGGCCTGGTGGGCGGGCCGGACGCCCACCAGCCCGCCAGCACCCAACTCCGCCGCCTTGATGCCCTTTCCAGAGACGATCGGGATGTTCTTCAGCGCCGAGAGCTGGGCCAGCAGGTGGCTGCCCTGTCCCGACCTGTCGATGATGTGCTGCGTCGACAGCTGGGCCTGGAGCTGTGGGGTGCCACCCAGGGGCTGCTGGATCTGGGGCTGGAGGAAAGAGGGCAGATTGCCATTGTGGGCACCCGCATCGGGAATGGGGCCCGCGCCAGTGGCGGGCGGTGCCTTGGTCTGGGGCAGTGCGGCGATCAGGGCCAGGGTCTGGGTGGGCCAGAGGCGGCTGCCATGGGAGCCTGCCAGCACTTGGTCCAGGTGCGCGCCTGACAGCCCGGAGGAGAGGGGCATGTAGCAGGGGGACAAGCTGAGCGGCTGGGATGGGGCGGATGTCTCAGGGCTGGGGGAGGTGGCCGCCAGCAGCTGGGGCCTGAAGTGCATGGAAATTGGACTCAGGAGAAGAAGCGCATTGTTCATTGTGGACAGCTGTAACAACACTGCTGGGACTCTTTCTCGCGATGTAAGGATGTCAGAAATCTTTGAGAGGTGCAGGCAAAGTGGTCGACAGATTGGCAAAGTGCCCTGCATCGTCCGACAGGTGATAGGTCTGTGCTCAGTGATGTTCAGATCAACATAATTGATGATGGGAAAGTTAGCAACAGTGTTCACAACAAACCTGTATTCGTTGGGCCTGGCAGGCTCTACGACCACACCCCTAAGGTTGACCCGCTGCTGGTCCTCGTAAATGCTGCCCAAGTCAACGCCTGCCTGCTGATCGCCCAGGGGCCTTGGGGAGGGCATAGCGACTGACAGCTGCTGCTTCATGCCTGTCAAGGGATGGGCATGGGGAGGTGGATCGATGGAAGCAGACCCCATTTCCAGTTTCATGGCGGTCGTCCTTGCGGGGTTCTCCCCAAAGGGTGGGTCTTGGCTGGAAAGGGCTTCCAGATCTGTGCTGTCCCTTTGGGGCTCCTCTGAGTCGTTGGTGGCGCGCTCAGGGGGGTAGAACGACAGTTGGGGGATGAAGTAGGCACATTTGTTGGCGTTGGGCAGCTCCTGGGTGCAACAAAAAAGTCTGCAGAATTAGCAGCGGGAAGGCATCAAGAAACCCACAAGTCCGCGGCCCTCTGGCAGCATCCAGTGAGGTACGTCATTCTCGTTCTTGGGCAATCAACATCAAGCCTCTGTCTTCACTTTGTGTGCAATCGAATGGGGTTCATGTTACCCTCGAATGGAACGTTAGAATTAATGCTTGGATGCACTTGTGGGCATGGCCCACAGAGGTGCAAGGGTTTTGATTCGTAAAGTGCTTTTCTCAACTGCAACAAACACAATTCCACATCATGCAACACTGCAACATCACAGCATCTACACTGCTTCCATTTGTTCGTAACACTTGAAAGCAATGCAGGTAACTTACAAGCATGTGGGCAACAAATTGGCGATGTAGTCCTTTTGTTGAAAATTACAGTCTACATTATAGTTAGTCCTAACCCCAAGACCGTTTAAATACCAAAGTCTACAGTTCAGCAAAGAAACACCTGCATTGACATACTGTCTGTCACATAGGTCACATAAGTCAGCGTGTGGCAACAAATGACAATGAGCAGCTGCACCCATTGCATCGAGTTGTGTGTCAGATGTGGCACAAATGGGTGTGATTCTGCTCTACCTGAATGAGCCTGCTGATGACAGGATGAGACAGTCCGAACATATCTGTCCCACTAATGGTGACCTTCTCCTTTTTGATGCCCCTCACTTCATTCACCAGTGTAAAGAGCTCAACCCATGAGCCCGATGGCGTGTCGTTGCGAATGTCCAGCTCTGGGTCGTCATCGGCTGTGATCTGCACACGGCGCCATCAATATTCTTATCCAGAAACCGAAACAGCAAGTCAGTGTTTTGCAACCAGAAAACCCTTCCCTGGCTACTGTTGTGGGAATCTGCATTAGTCATGCCGTTTATCGTGATATGTACAAGTCAAGAACGTCTGCCGCCTTGAGCTGTTCTACCACTGATGCTCCCTGAATCCGACAAGCAAACTTGTTGCATTCACCAGCAATGCTCAGTATGCAATGTTATCAACTGTGTTCAAGAGCACCAATGCTTCTGATGTGATAAATGATAGCCCCGGTGTGCCAAAGCGAATCAACAACATCGCTGCACGTTGTTTTGAAGTTGTGCATGCAGCAGGCAGATAAACAGACTGCACACTTGTCAACAGACACTCTTTGCTGTTGCCATGCTGGATGCATACAAGCGTAGCTTCAAACAACACACACTCAGACACCAAAGGCAAATGAACCGATCTATGGACAACTGAGTGACCCCGCCAATAATCAACATGTGAGAGTTAAATGTTAACCATTTCAACGTTAAAAAAGTCAATGCTGCTCCTATCATATCATTTCAACAGCACGACCCATTTCAAATGTAACAGATGACTGCACTTGTCAAATGACGAAGGAAAGCCCGCATCGAAACATTGATGGAAATGGGCTCCAAAACAGGGTTACGATCACACAATCTGGTATCCATTGGGAAATGATACACAATTTTCACCAATTCAACACTGTTAAACAGACATCGAAATGGCCTGAGGCAGGGGAAAGCGTAATGGATTGGCTTGCAGGGGTACTAAATAACACAAATTAGCATTAGTAGAGTACAAGAGCTCAGGAGGAGCAAAATGTTCCAAGAATGGCAGAAAACATGCAGTCTTTGCAATCTCTGCAGTATCAGCAACCTCTTTTTGGGTGAGATTGACACTGTGAAACAACATTGGTGACATTCAGTGGCCCAGTTCATGCCCGGCGTCGCCAGATGCAAGTGCCAGCTTTCTACAATCACCACAATCCCATCATCACACCTGAAACAGGGGCCTCAATCCACCGTCCATGATTTTGCACGTGTAGCTTGTGGTACCCCCCGGGTCCACAGTGCTTGCGTACGTGCGCCGTGTCTCGAAGCCAATGGGGTAGATGTGCCGCTCACTGTGGAAGGCCACCCGAACGTGCTCGATCCGTCCCAGCTCCACCAAAGTTAGCATGCTTGTCAGAGACAGGGGCAAAATGGGTCGCCCTGAATCGTCCCGATCCACCTGCAGATGGACGAGTCACGAGTGGCCCATTCAGCTCATCCGTGTATTCAAGGGGACAGTGCAAGGGGAAGGCACAAAGATGTTGATGAAGCACAATTGTGCATCATAAGTAAACATGACAAGTTGCAAATACGCATTGTTAATCGTGACAATGTGACAAATGACTGTACCGTGACCCCTGCTGTCCTGTCAGGTTGGTGTCAAAGCCAATGGGTCGACCAGTGCAATTGCTGGCCGACTGTGCTGTAGTCAAAATATCATGAAGCTGTTGGTACAGAGTTGAAGACAATCTGAGTTGAGAGTTTGCGACATATTTATGCCCATCCAAAACAAGACATGTGAAGTGTTTGGGTGCTCCATTTGTCACACACATTGATTCAGATGAAGGGGGCGGCATGTTGCCTTTGAGAAATGAGCAAAATTGTTTAGAATTGGACACCTTCACAGGGGACCACGATTGAACTTGGACACATCATCTCACAAGGCACCATCCTGGGCTCACCCGACCGTTATCCAACAGTGCACTCACTGTCAAGTACCAGGCAAATGAACTGCAGTTTGCGTTACTTTGGTGCCAGAAAATGGAGCATGCTCTACCTTGATGTTCTTTGTGTACTTGAACTTCTTTGGTCGTGGCAGTCCAAGTTGTTTGGCTTCCTTGAGTTTCAGCACATTTTGTGCAACGTGGTCCACCAATTTAGGGCTGGAGAGGTGCTCGCTGGGGGACTTGGAAGCAGCAGGGGCACCATCCAGCGGCTGCAGGCAACCAGTGCACACAAGTTACCAACTGAACAAGGACAAGTCTTCTCCTCTTAGATCCTTTCAATCCTGCTCCATGCACTCAATTGGGTATCAACACATGCTGCTGTTTGTCTAAGCTTGCTGTATACATATCTATGCACGGGATTCTTTCACTGTCCTTTGGCTATTGTTTGGCCAGGAGACGAGTGCTTCATCAATTGAAGCAGTTCAGATCGCCCAGCAGTTGAGAATGTGTCAGGCGTTGTCACTGGAATTAAAATCAATGCAGGACAAACTGGAAGCACAGGGGTGCATGACAAAACAGTAAAAATATGGTAATTCAAGACCACAAGAATGGGAAAATGGATAGAAAAGACAGCAAAGGAACAGAATGATATGTGCTCTTCTTGAGGTACAAATTGAACGCAAATAACATGCCATACATCTCAAGTATCACAAAGCAGGGAAAAGACAGCATGAAAGAACCTCAGAGCCTGAATCAGAGCATGGAATGGTGGTAGCACACACTCACAATAACAACAGGTGGCTACGGACCCTGCGAATCTCAACACATGAAATAGGGATGGCCTCTGCAGATGCAAACATGCGCAGATTTTACAGGCTCAGAGAATCATATCTATCGGACTGCACCATTACAGATTCACACCCTTGTCCAACCACATAACTGCATCCATCTGCTCTGCAGCAAAATGAAGAAAAACTGGGGAAGCCAACGAAAATTGTGGAGTGCAATTTGCACATCTGATGCTGACATATTACCTGTGAAAAGGAAGGTAGTACACAAAAGCCTACTTCCCATCATCTGGAGGCAAGCAACACCCAACGCAAAGATGGTGCCAACACAGGACAAGCTACTTGGAGATTCTACGGTATTGCAATGGTATACATGGGAATTCAAAAACAGCACCGCACGATTTCACTGGCGGAAACACTATGCACAACTTTCAGCAACTCACCAAACAATGCAGACTTGAAGCTAATTCAGCACTTTTCAATATGGACAGCTTCTGTGTGAGACCAGTAAGAAAAGATTGCCAGTGAGTGTCCACCTGTGACCCAGTGTCCTTGGTGCCTTTCCGCCCTGAGCTCCTCTTCAACAGGCGTTTCAGCAGAGTCGTGATCTGCTTGAGACGTTTCATAAGCACCTTGCCATCTGGCAGAATGCCCTCCCCACTCCCTTGGCAGGGATCCAGCCCTGCCTGGGCAGCCATCCTGGCAATGGAAAGCATGGCAACAAACAGGCTATGAACAAACAGGTCAATACACAAGCAACTGAATATATAATGATAAACTGCAGATCATGAATACATGCACAATGGATAAATAAGCAATGAGTAATTACGTGCTGTTGATGGTACGAATAAACATTGAAACAACAGGCTCAAGGCCATAGCAACAGACCCAGTCAGGCCCCCAAAAGCACAACAAGCATTTACTGCAACTCTATCCCATCTAAGCAGCCTAACCAACAATCAGTAGTGCCCACCAATCTAATACCTGAGCACCATAAGCAGCAACACGTTTGCCCAGCCCTTGGCCCAATGCTAAAACACGACCAAAAGACACACTTTTCAGCACCACTCCTTTGCCAAAAAGGGCACATCATGGACGCCCAGGTTTCACATTGTTGCTGAAGAAATCAAAACTCATGCAAAGGGGAACGTGAGATGCCTGGGGAGTCCACCTGTTGGCCTCGTCAGTGGCGTCTTTCCCTGGGTCAATGACCAGCTTCTGACCCGTGCTTCCATAGATCTTGGCACTTGCATTGAATGGGAGGGAGCGATCCCTCTCAATCTGCAGCCAGGAGCCCATGCCATGCCGCAAGACACCACGCACCAGATTGTGGTCGTGAAGGCCCGCGATCCACCTACAGAATATCAAATTCATCGACCATTGCCAATGCCATCCACCCTTCTTTTAAGCAGCACTGGGGGAAACCTGGGTACAGGTTGAGTTTCACTAGCACACTAGCAGCAGCATAGAATACAACAGTAGTCTTGGCTGGTGCTTGGTAAAGGCTAAGTACCAGGCCTTGTGTCCAATTCGGTCGAAACACTGTCTGAATGCTGCTGGTGTGTGCTGCACATTAATTTTGTGCCTGGCAGTGACAGCCGGCAAGCATCCTTGGTCGCTGGGCAGCCTGTTGGGTTGAACACATCTGTGCCAATATGTCACAGTATGGTGAGGGGTCTTGTACACACTTCGGCACAGCAGGGGTGCCCTAGTCCACGCCATGCCATCTTCTTCTGCCAAAATGAATTACCAGTAACAACAAGCAATGTCCTTGGGGCAATCCACCAAAAGCATGTTCTGGTATGCTTCGACTGCTTACAACCCCATCTGTCGGTGAGTGTTCATGAAAGCTGCAGCATCCCGTGGCCCCAATCTATCAAGAGTGCAGTGCCCTGAGTCCCGTTTTCATATCTGTTGCTTTACTTACGGCTCTCATCCTTCTCCTATAATTTTCTTGGACTGTCTGTGTGTGACACAAGCTGGGGTTGGGGCTCACACGTGCAGCGCATTGCTGTTTTTGGCATCGCTGACATGCCGAAAATGCGAGGCATGATTTGCATTGGACATGTTGCTTCATGGGGAAGGTAAGGAACATGAGCTCAGGTCAAATCAGGCGTCTACCTTTGAATAAAATTGGCAAAGCTGACAGAAAGATGGCCATTGCACCTTCAAGGCAATGGCACCTACAACGTCCTCCACAAAGCCTCAATGATGACATCTCCTTTCATTCCCAAAGTGCGACATGTCTCCCTTCTTTGGCAAGGAATCGACAAAGCTCTATGCTTCGCCCTACAAGGAGAGTGACGACTCTTGCCTGCTGTGATGATGAAGAAAAATAGCACCTTACTTTTGTCAAAGACTGTGCAGGAGATTTGCAGGAGATTTGCACAATGGCAAACAGTTGTTTGGGAAAAAGGGAACAGCAAGGATCTGACTCAGGCCACACTGTCCATCCAAGGTTGGGACGTATCCTGCAACACGTCTGAGAAGTACTCCTTGGAGTGACATCTGTGGGTGCCTGCTCCCTGCACTTGCGGGAAGGTTGCATGCCCGCACGACGTGACACCTACACTTGCCAGGGCATGGTCAGGCACTGCCCTTGCATCTAATTCAGTCGAAAATGCTTGTTTGAGAATGTATGCTCAATTCATGCAAGCATTCCCACCAGCTGGGCATGTCCTGAGTCTTGCTGGCCAGCGACCTGGTGAGGGTGTGGTCATTCAGCAGCATCAGGCCCCTTCGCAGCACCTGCAGCATGTCCAGCCGCTCCTTCAGCCGGGCGGCCGTCTGGGGGGTCAGTACGCGGAGCATCGCTGGTATGTGCCTGGGCAGCACATCGACCAGTCAGCAGGCTGTCACTGTGGCTTGAAACTCCATTTGTTAAATCTGCCTTCAAAAGACAGAGCACTTTGCTGTGGTGGCTGCATTTGCAGGGCGTCGACAGCACTGTTTTGAGCCATTCCAGACATGTGTAACGATTTTTACTCACAGCATAACTTGTTGCACGCTCACCTTGCCTTCCTGTCCTCCACAATGTCTGAGCTTGGCTCGTCTGCATCGCCGGCTCCATCATCGTCAGGATCTCCTGACAATATGCACACACATGAGTGACATGAGTCAACTGAACACCACACAGTACAATTTTTAGATCAACTCAATAGTGCTATCTTATGCTGCGTAGCTCTTGTACGATTGGTTTGTATCATTAATGCATTTGTATTTGCATTTGTATCAAATTTCTATGGCATAGATTTGTTTGGCCGGACCCACTGCTTTAGCTTGGCTTTTTCTGCCAGTACCCACAGCGCTGAAAAGCAGGAAACTGGCCAACACATTTCCTGCTACTGGGTTGGCTGGGGTGCTCCATTGTATGGTGCATTGTCCAGACTCTACAGGAGAACTCAACATACGCTTGACTCTCCACAAGCTTTCTCCAGCCGTATTTCCCACCTGGAGACACAAGGACGATGTTCTGTCACATTGGGAAAGAACAGACCATCTTTTGTATCCCGCTGCTGTACTAGCACAAGCCTGTGGAGTTTAGGTTAGGAAAGCCCATATCAGCTATGGAGGGAAGCTGCCTGCATGCTGCATGAGAGGCAAGGAATATATTTCGTCATATTTTGGCGACTGTACTCCAGTGGATTGTCTCTCTTGTCCTATTGCTCCATTGCTAACTGGAACAGCATGAACTTTCGGTCAGAAGAGCTCATGTCACCTGCTGAGCCGGGATCCCCAAGGAGCGCAGCACCATCTGTGCTGTCCTCCATCGCCCCAGTCACTCCATCCTCTTCTTCTGACTTGGGCACAGTCGAGCTTCTTCCCACCAGCTTCTGTACATCCCAACAGAAAATAGAATGAAGATAAAAATCAAGGAAAACAACACAATAAGCCAGAAACTGTGATATGCAGAATTGACCAAAAACAACAAATGATGTCTGCTGCGGCACATGAGAAATGAACTCAGCTGGCATTTGCAAACAAACGAAATCAACATCAAGTACTGCATGCAACCTAACTAAGAATAAGCACACCAAAACTAGCCTTGCTTCAGTCCTGCCCTTGTACAATAACTGCCAAAAGGGATGTTGGATACAGAATCGGAGCTGCGTGGTGAACACTTTCCCAAAGTTTAACTAAAGCAGTCGGGAATACATGGTGCAGCATATAGCATGCTGTATTATTCACCATGTGCCCTGCTTTCACATGCACAATAAACCCATACACTTGCATTCATGTAACATGTCATCTTTGACTGTATTCATCGTTTTAATGCGCTGCACTACCTCGTGCATGCTCTTCCTTGTCATTGCAGGCAATGTGCATCTGTTTCAGCAGTCAAGCATATTGTAGACAAGAAACAGCAAACCAGGCACCAACACACATCTGCACAACAACAGACCAGCACAGAAACAACGAAGCGCATCCTCACCATAATGGTTTCGAAAACACATCGTTGACTAACAGAATAAGTAGACGATCTAAGCAGACAGGCGCTTGCCTAATGCCTGCTCTTCCTCTCATCGTCACAGGCAACCCACATTTGGCTCCAACAGTGACGCACATTGAACAAGGAAGAAAAGGTAAGCACAGCTACAGCAAATGTCCATGTGAACACAAAAATACACAAATCACTGCTAAATTTGCCATCAAAACTGTTCGAGGCTTGAACCATAATGGCTTGAACTTCAAGCCATTATAACGACAGATTGCAGGTGTCGTAGACTATCTTAGAGGACAGGCGCTCACCCTTTGCCTGCTTTTCCTCCTGTTGTTGCACACCACGCACTGGCAGTTCTCGCTGTGCACTGCCTTGCGCGTCAGGCCGCCCGCCTCCTCCAACACGCTGCCTGCCTCATCCAGCAACTCATTGCAGATATCGCGGATGCAGTCAGGCCCCTGGGCCCCAGGGAGGCCGCACTGGCGGCCCAGGAACTCCCACGTGATGCCGGCACCCTGCATGGTGCAGGAGGCCACATGAGTACACCAGTACTATAGCTGGGTGAGAACCACTGGAAGTATTACCATCACACTGCCTAAGTATTCTGTTCTAATAGCGATTCCAAGCATTACTACATTTGCACTGATGTGTCTTGCATGGAAGCGTTGCATCCCATGTACCAAGCATTCTGTTTGATTGCATGATTCGATTGATCGACAATAAAACTAGATTGATCGATGGGATGACTGGACTGATTCTCCAAGGCACCACAACAGGTTCATTATTGGATTTGCAAGGCAAGGTTGGTTACAATGCCAACCTCACAGCAGAGGACCATGCAGCTGCATCCATTCATGAAATGTGGACAAGGCATTTGCTGTCTGAGAACAAGGGCTTCTTGTGAGCTTGTTCCGTTATCTTCACCTAAATGCAACAGCCGTCGTCAGTGGGCAGGTACCACAACATAATCTCCTTTCTCTTCAATGCCTTCAGTTTATGTTCATATGGCTCTGGACACGATGGGCCAGTCTGAAATAAGCAGTCCATAGAATATTCCAGTATGGCTTGTGCTACCTTACTGAGAAAATATCCTGGTTTGGACTGTGATGAAATACATGCATGCATCTCTGGCAAACCACTACGACAATCATGCAATTGTCTGAATAAGGGAACGCCAGCTAAGGCTGCGTTACTTGATCTTTATTGCAAATTTGCAATATCATTTCATTTGCTTGCTTGGTCCTTGTTGCAAACTTTTTAAAACATAATTACAATTGCTAAGAAAGCGCTAGTTGACTTCAACAACACATTGAGCCATCCTTGACCTTGTGTTTGTGCTAAGTGTTATTACCACTAAAATAGGTTGACACCTCTTACTAACAACTACCACATCTGCTGGCACACTTACCTCTTCGGCTGTCTTCTCCTCTTCAGAACTATGGTCACACAGCTCCCCATTGGGTGATCCCCCATCAACGGGATCTGGAAGCCCAAAGGCCATTAGCGTCTTCAACATGTCGGTCTTCTCCTTGCGACTCCACACACCCGTCGTGGACGAATCCTCAACCTGCCATGTGGTGCAACCCACAAGCAAAAATTCGCATCAGGTTCACATTAGGTTTAGCTGTACTGCCATTCCGCCTTAATAACTCATGCGCCTTGCTTCTCCAATGTGGAAAATAGGTCATCATGGCCAGCCTCAGCTGTTTCAAGATAAGCAAACCCAGGCTAAAAAGCCAATTCCCTCAGTGTCCCACTCCAGCTTTGCAAGTACTTAGTATTCTCAGTTTTGAAGAATAAAGCCCAGTTTTGGAGAGTAAAGCCTAGGAGGCAGCATTGTGTGCACGGATGCCCTTGGCCACGAACATTCTCCTACAAAGGTGAGACCTGCCTCGCATAGCACACAACCATGCGGTGAGCACTGGCTCACAACTATTTTACACCCATATAATTGCAAAATTCCCAACAATTCCGCTTAGTTCAAATGCACACGGCAGCTGTGGGCTCCTCTGCCAGTGCAAGGTTCAGAGCACCCTGCCTTGTCTCTGTTGCTCTTGATGGCAGCATCATCCTTTTGCTGCTGCTGCGCCTTGATGAGGTTCTCTGTGACGCGCTTGAGACGTTTGGTCAGGATATCTGTAGCCGGCCACTGCACAGGCGCCTGCTTTGGCTGCCAATTCTCTCCCTTCTCCTCTGCCACAGAGCGCAACAGCCTCAAGGCCATGGATGCAACAGCACAATGCACTGCAGCAAAGCAGTTTGTATGCACCAAATGATGTACCACACCCTTGCAGAATGGGGCATGCACAGCAGGAGAGCTTTTTTGGTTGCCAAGCTGCCTTTTACCTTGCAACAGCATATGTTGGAAAACAAACATGGTGATCTGGAGCAAAAACAGAGGCTCATTGGACAAACAAGTCAATCCTCAGTAGCACACATGCTTTGTATTCTCCAGCGAAATGTAGGACAAAGGACAAGGGCATTCCACCCCCTTGTGGCGCCTGCGCCACACAGAGATGATGTTCTGAGCACCTGGTGGTGTGTAGTAGCTCCCCTCTGGGTCCGCGTCCTGGCCCTCAGGTGGATCTGGAAGGTATGCCTGTCAGCAAGGAACCCGTTTGTGGTTGCTTCAATCAGCCTTCACAGCCCAAAACGTTTAACAGGGCAACAGCAGTCACACATCCCAAATTGAAGCACATCCAAGCCCAGTCCTAATGCGTCTTCAAGCCTTGCATTGACTGTGGATTTTGCAACCTTGTGCGGCAATGGCAAGCGGCCAAGTGGTGCAGCAGACGATGATGGCTGTGACTGAACTGAACACAGTTACAATCAAAATGGGTACAACGCCAGACTGCATACTTCCTCAGCACTACACAGTACAACATTAAGTTCACCCACAGCAGGAAAGGCCATTTCTGGAGTTGGTCACTGCGCTTTGGTATCCTGTTTCAAGGCCTGCATATGCAACCCAAGGCCAGGGGCTTGCATGCTCCAAATAGCCAATCTGAAGCAAAAGTTCTGGAGCAAGGAATGCACCAGACTGTTCTGCTCGTGTCCTCAGATTTCTTCCTTGCTAGGGCACTTCCTGCCTTGTTTTGAGATATGCTGGCAGCAACATGCTGGCACTACAACAGTGTGACATGTGATATGTGTCATCATGCACAGCTAAATGTATGCAAACACTCGCAAACACTGCAAACAAGAAGCAACAAGTGCAGCCACGTGCTCCTCACAACCAAGGCATACAGAACAAGGGAGCAGGTGCCACCTGGGCACAGCCTGCACAAGCACCAGTTGGCTTCCCTTGGCACCAGTTCCGCACGCTTACCCCCAAGCTGTTTTTCCTTACCCCCCAAAAGGCCACCGCAAACTGGGGATCTGTGCGCACAGCCTCGTAGTTCCCGTATCCGTGCTTGTGCACTCCAGCTATCAGTGCCAGGTCCGCACTGGCACTCCACCAGGGGGCGGGGAGGTTCGTGTCCGACATCCCTTTCAGTGAGCGTTCAAAGAACCTCCTCATCTGGAGGAGGCCAAGAAAGCTCAGCATGCAGCAGGGACAACATGCAGCGGGGACTGCAGTGCTGCAATCCCGTTGACAGCCCGCTCGCCAACTGCAGCGTGTGTGCTGGGGCATTGGGACTGGAGTCTCAGCACTGAGCACTTTGGCTCAGGCATGATGCACTTGAAGTTTGAAATTACTTTTACTTGCAAACAAGCATTGGCAACCTTGCATTGGAGTTTTGCACAGGAAACTCATCAGGGGCGTCACCTGCAAATTTTCAGGCAAATGTGCACATGGTGGTGCACAATACACATGCAAGGAGAGGTGAATTCGCCAGTGGCTCAACACAGTCACCCCTGCAACCAAAGAGGAATGCAAGAAATCCCACTAGTCTGGCGACTAGGCTAAGCCCAGCTCATGTAACCTTTGACTGGTGGTGTGTCAACCAATCCTCAGTACTGAGATTCCTATCAACCAATTTGCAGGGTGCCCACCTCATCATCCGCAAGCTGCTCAGCAATGAGCGTGATGTTGTCCAGAAGCTGCAGCCGTCTGGTCCAGATTTTTGCCGAGCTCTGCACCTGCACAACAACCCCGACAATCCCTTCACGTACATAGAACTGCCCAGAACACCGCAGCACTGTGATAATGGAATGTATGCATTGTATGTATGCATGGAATTGCATGCATTGTATTGGATTGTATTGGAATGTATGCATTTTATGTATGCATGGAATGTATGCATTGTATGTATGCAGCATTATGATAATGGAATGTATCCATTACAGGCAAGTTGCGAAAAGGGCACTCTCGCCATGCATCTGTCTCTGCCAAACCTGCTCACCAGTTGGACCTTTCTGCCCTGCCACAACAAATTTTAGCACTTTCAACCTTTCTGCTTTGCCGACATGACCACTCCCTTATGCACCATGTGCATCGCCCCTGCACACACCTTCGTCCATGGCACGCCAGGGGTGGTGATGGGCAGCTGCCTCTTGACGCTCTCCAGCTGCAGCCTAATGTACTCAGCCTCCTTTCCGTCCACGTGGTGAAGCAGCTCTGACACAAACTCCCAGCATGCGTCCTCCATGTCACCCCCGCCATGTCTCACGGACTTCTGCCCAGCATGCATCGTCGCATCGATCTGCCATCGCATCCCACTCCCTTTTTTGGCATTAGGCGCATCCTTTGCATTTCTCAGAAGGACATGGCAAGAAAGGCACTTAGGTGTCCCAGGCGATTAAGGACACAGGAACTTCTGATCCATCCAAACAACAATACATTCATAAATATTTACTTCAAGATGTGTACACACAGATATATGTGAGAAACAAGTTCACAAATCAGCTTTACATTTGGAGCCATATTCAAGCGACATTGTGAACTTCTTGCATACCACTGCCATTGAGATGTGGTCTGAGGAGTTAGGATGGGGAGAGGCTACCACAGTGGTCTTATCCAAAACCTTTTTGGAAGGCAGCAAACAGTACATGTCTCTTCAATGAGGACGCGTGGGAGCCAATCCATCAAATGACATTGAATATGAATGTCTATCAATATCCAATGCATACGATTCAAGATACATATAAGACACAAACAACAAATGGGCACATTGGTACTTAGCTACCTCTGCTGCAGTGAAATGCAGTGGATCTGGTGTGCATAATCTACTTTGCTCAGCGATTGAACACAATGTTGATGCAGCTCACAGGAGTACTGGTAAATACCACTGCTCCTGCTGCACATGCAGTGGCAGGAAGGCCTACTGAAGGGGCTTTCGCACCTCCCTCCATCGCCCAAAGCCAAACGACAGGAAGCTCTTTTTGAGTGCCTCCCTTTCCGCCTGCTTCCAGGGCACGTGGCGCCGCTGCAACCACACCAAACAGCAGATTCAGATTCCCATGAAAACTGCCAGACACGGGTGCACACCTTACTTTTCCTCAGTTTACCCATTACAATACTGGATCCTATGTACTCTAGTTTCAGTCAATTGCTCCAGCCTTCCTCTATTTCAACCACTTCATTAAATTTCGTGTGCATTCCTTAGGTATTCAATTCCAAGCAGCACACATCCAAATGCTTTGCGACCACAGTTGGTATCACACGGATTAATGCTGCCAAAGTGTGTTTTGCAGGCAATGGCGGGAGTATTTCTGTTTGCACAACTGGCCTCCACACTGTCGACAAGCGGCATGAACACCAGGCTCATGATATCAGTCATGTAGCAGTGTCTGACCACACAGGTTGCGAGCAGATACGATAAACAGATGCTGGACATATAAAGTTTCTTGGGGTGAAAGTTTATTGGATGATGTTTTCTTTGTATGCATGTGTGCCCATCTCTGCTTAAAAGGTCCGGAGGCACTCCTTTGTGCCATGCAAGGCAATCTTAAAGGATAGAAGAATCCGCACTGAGCAGTGGCGCCCTGCTGGAATATAAAAATGGATATGATGGACATCAGCCAGTGAAAAGAGCGAGTGTTGGTCAGGATGCTTATCCAATGCAGAGCGGGTCACACTGCAACCACCCCTTCTGTCAGAAAGATTTCGATTTTGCTATTCTCTGATCTGTGCATTTCCTGTTCCTTATTCCATTCCTTCATTTTGTATGTCCTTTTTCATTTCTTTAGTTGCAGTTGACAAGACTTGATAGACCGTTGCCCTTGCATCCACAGGGTGACTGCGGCCACAATTTTAATTGCTCACTTCACCATCAGCAAGAGTGAGACTACAGCCCTCTGAGATAAGCTTTGGGAATCATTCCCAACCACCACAGATGATCACTCGCCCATTTCAGCACAAGTTGTAAAGTTGTAGCGCATTGCCAAAGCAAGCAGTGGCCAATACGGCCAGCAAGAAACTTCAGTCAAGATATGTTCAGCCAGAGAATGTGTTCATCTCTTATCTTCAGGTGAATCCAAAACACCACCTCACACATAGGAGTCCTGGTGCCCCCCCCCAAAAAAAGACGATATATGGGCCTCATTATCTAATCATGCTCTGTTGCAAATTTGCTGTGCTCTGTTCATTGTCAGGAGACGTCCCCTGACACGCACCTTGTTGGACAAAGACGAGTGCAACATCGTTTCCTCTGGTGCTTGTTCCCCAAGGACGAATGGTTCTGCCCCCGCACACTCACTTATGTCAGGTCACGTCCATGTTTAGGCATGCAAACAATGCATAAGTGCAGGGGAATTGACGTGAGGGGCTTGCCTGGTGAGTCAACTGACAAAAAAAGTTCCCTCAACAACAAAATGATTCAGAGCAAGCTGTCCAACAATCAAAGCGGATCACTGTGTGCACATCAATAATGGGTAACACAATACAGCAATTATAAAAAAGCTGATGAACAGGTTGATCAGAGACTCTACAAGAGAAACGTGATTGCGAGATGCAGCTAGTGCCAAGATCCACATCACATGCACACATCAACATGCGTATGTGTTCTCAATCGCGAACATGAATGCCAACAGCTGAGGCAACTTCCCAGTCAGTGCTTGTTCGACCTATGCAGCCTCATCATATAGTACCCAGCAGCAAAGCCTTGCAGCACATCAAGGCAGAGTTTTTTATAGGACAGAAATCGTGCCAGCAGACAAGCCACTTACGTATGGGAGGCCTTCCCCCTGACTCGAGTTCGCTCCTCCACTTCTCCTGCCGCTCCAGCAGCTGCTTGAACACTTTCTTGCCCTCATACCTGTAATGGAACAGAAAAAGGGCGCTCTATTTACATACAAGAATGTGTGCAAGATGAGGACCCTAGCGAACACCCCTCATACCAGTTACGGAACAGAAAAAGGTCGCTCTATTTACATATGAGAATGTGTGCAAGATGTGGACCCTAGCGAACATCGTGCTTGGCAACAAGGGGATGGATTAAGGGAAACTGGCGAGGTTGACACTCATGCTATGCAGTGTACAGGTTTTGGGGTCGTACAGTACTAGCCTCCTTGGCTGTCTGTTCCCTGCATTTGGACGGGGCATTAGCACAAATGGGGCATTGACCAGAACAGTTACATTTGCCAGTAAAATGATGAACTTACCTCTTCTCTGGTGACATCAGGCAGTGTTCCTAGTGGCCCAGACACAGGTCACAAGGGATGACTTCTGCTGCGATATACTCCAAGTCAAATACACAGCACCATGCCTCCCTTCCAGGCAATGTGCTGTAATTGATTATCATGTCCACCTTGCATGTACACCATGCACACCATACGTGCCATATCACCTTGTTCATGTGCAGCATCCTCACATCTACATTGACAATGTTCGTCGATCTGAGCCAACCACTAACCTCAGGAAAGCAACCAGTGCTGATGGCACAGATGAATCAAATTTGGCACGATTCCTGATACAGATGGAATAAATGTACATTTCACTGGGCACAGTCCACAGTACTAAACATGTATCCATGATGATGGCTCCTTTGGAACAGAAGGTGGAATAGGGATGGGATGAGGGAGAGGGAGAGGGACAGGATCACATTAGAATATTGAAACTGGCGTGCACAGTTTCCATGCACGTCCACCAGTGGGAGGGACCCAGCTCACTTGTAAGACGACACAAGCCTTGCAACAGCCAGCTGCCTCGCTGTGAGTCGCGACAGTGATGGTTCCTGCGAACAATAAACAACAGTGCAGGAGTAATCAAGAAATGCTGTTGAAGAAATGATGTATTGTGAGTTTCCAAAATGTAATGTCTGCAAGGTTGAACTGCACATGCATTTGAAGCCAGAGTTTTCATTTACCACAGACACATAAATACCCACTGATGCAGAGTTTCAACTTTTATTCTTTTTCTTCCGATGTCATTCATATGTGCAGTTGATATACAAAACTGATGATAACTGACTGTGCCAAAATGGAACACTCATTCTCACACAAGAGAAATTTAGCACTCGGGGGGGAGAGGGGGGGCTTCGCTGATCAGATATCACAGCATATGCAGTGCTTCGCTTGTCCTGTTCATCACATTCCCTTTTAATGCGAAATGGACTCCTATCTCCATCCCTTGGTAGAACATCACCATTGCATCCTCAAGCAGGAGGGGATCTCTTGCAGCAGTGCAGTGGGGGGACAGAAAGGAGACTCACTGGGCTGTGTTTTTCAATGTCCCATATAAAGTATGTGCTGCAATCTCACAAGAATGGCAGGAATGCAGTTCACAAAATCAATCAAAATATGCACAATGAGCACATCTATTCCATAAAATACCTGTGCTGTCACCATACAATCGTAGAAGCCCTTCATTCAGAAGAGTACTTTTAGCGTGCAGCAGGCTGCAGTAGCATGTTGTCTAGCCTTCAGATGATTACACATTCGCAGTAGCATGCAGCAGCATGTGACCTGAAGTACTCCAACCCCTGGCAAGTACCACACCTGCCCCGTGCTTTCTCCTCTGCCTGGAATGCCTTCATCACCCTTCACCCTCCTTGCCTTCTTCCTTGCGGGGCCCTCCAACTTTTCCTCCGTCTCGGCGCCTGCAAATTGTGCAGCAACTTACATGCATGCTTTGCTGGCTTGTCATTCAATGCTGGGGTGTTCCTTTCTTCTTTTAGTTCCCCTTTGCGATTTCTCTGGCATCAAACTGTGGACTGCAGCGAGCAGTGCAAAACGAAATATGGCAAGATGCCCAGGCACTTGAGTACCCTGCAAATTGACTTACGATATCTATGCAACACATAAGGGTATATGGCCTCTATTGCCCCCATCCCACACCTACTTTGCACCACCTTTTTCACCTTGAAGGCTCCATTTCTCAACATATGATAAGAATACCCCATCCACATGCAGGGCGATGGCAGGCCCTGCTCCCTCTGAAACTGCTAGTTCCCAGAGTGTTCCAGCACCCCATCATCATCGAACAGCAACATCCCTTAGCCCAAGTCAGCAAGCAACTTTGTACTGTGTGCTTTGGCTGCAAGCGTACTTAGCTCATAGGTATTAAAGGTGGCCTTCAACAGCCCTTGCATCATTGCGTCACGCAACAGGGATATTGTTATGATATGTGGTAGTCTTTGTGCAGTGTTGTTCAAGTTGATCTGCAAATCTGCGAGTGAGTGAAAGAAGTGCCAAACAAAAGGGTCTCAAAAAAATGCCTTTGCAATTCCATGACTATCGATTTGGGTGACTAGCAGTTGGGACAAGACCAGCACCTGGATATCCAAAAATCTCAACCTTGATGCCATACATTGGAATTGAGAAAAGTGCGGGCGTTTGCAACTTGAAAAATGCCCAGAGGAATCCATTCTGACATCCATATTCAGCATGGGATGTACCACATAGTCCAACATCGCCTTGCAAGTCCTACAGCTGTGCATTGCCAGCTTTTCGCAAAATTTTCCAAGAATTTACACACTATCCCTCCCATGCAAGAATTTCAAGTGATAGCGTTTTCCATGCTCTGCAAGACGCAGACGTCTCTGGGGGCAATGGGGAAAGCAACCAGTGGGGAACCGTCGATCAACTTGCATTGGTCCGGTTTCTCACACCCACACTCTTCACGCCTGTGCACAGACCCACCCGGGCATCCCACCCCACGGCATGAATTAATCTTAACCTGCCCTTTGACATCGGATCATCGGCGTGTTCTCGGCGGTTCGAGCCAATAGTGGAGGAGAGGATTGCCGACAAGAAGAAAAAATGGATGCCGGCGTCTCCGAACCGCCGCCGAACGCAGCAGGGCTGTGGACGCGTCTGCGCATTTTCGAGCCTCTGAACCACCGAGTTCTATCGGGCCCGCCGTCCTGGCCCACTTGACGCACTTTGGCGCGCCAGGAGCCGTCAGCTGCGAGCAGACCCGCTCAAGGCCCCCAAACCAACAACCAAAAGACGCCAAGCCCAGCGAGGGACACAGCGTCCGGCTGCGAAGCCGAATCGCGCCAATACCTGCATCGTGCGCCATGCTGCGATCCGCCCGAGCGGCCGGAGGTCGCGCCGCAGCCGTCGGGCCGTCCCCGCTCCCTCAGGTGTCCTGCGCAATCAGGAGGTCAAAAATTCAAACCGCCGCGGCACATCGGCGCGGCGTTGATGGCGCCGATCGCGGCGCAAATTTTGGCGGCGCACGGCCTTCGTGGCCCACGCTGAGCTGCAAGTTCAGCTGCACTTGCGCGCTCTGTCAAGCGTTGCACTCAAGAGTTGCACGTTCTGGGGAAGTTGCCGCGAGAGGGACTCTTGCCCGTGCAGTGGCGCCTCCGTGGGCGCGCAAGTGGCATTCAGGCGAGCAGCAGCCCGGCGCATGGCACGCCCGATCGCAGAGGAGCGGGCGCCCGGCGACCCTGAAGCGCAGCAGCGCCGGGGCCTGTACCGCGACCAGGAGTCCAGGACAAGCGGCTGCGGGCGGGTGTGGCAAGCATGCAGGGCAACCGATCGGCGAGAGGTGCATGGATCAGCGATTGCCAATCAAGGCGCCGATCGAGGCCACGCGGCCGTCGAGTCGAGCGCGTGGCCCGCACGGGCGCCCGGGGGGGCCCAGTGGGGCCCGAAGGCTGCCGGAGGCACTGACGCGAGTGCGAGGAAATGGGAGCCAGCGGATGGGCGCGTCCAGCCCAGTGAATCCGGAAAAGTCCCCCGACGTGGCCCGCCGCATCAAAGCGCACCGGAAGGGGATCGCCGACGGCGGCTTGCTTCGCACTGGGAGCGTCTGGTTCCAAATCGCTCCTGGACGGAAGGTTTGGAGGGAAGGGCGCCCACCTGGGGGATCAGCGGAGGCGGATGCCGCGCCTGGCGGCCTCGGCCATCTGGGGCGGGGCCTGGGGACGTCCGCCCCGCCGTCTCGCAGAGCAGGCCGCTCGGCTGGCCGCGGCCGTCCGGGGGGAGCCAGCGCGGGGCTGTGCTGGTGCACGTGGATCGTTTTGGGGGGTTGGGTTTTTTCACCACCTTGTGAGTTGCCTTTTTAGTGCAAGTTCTAACGCCCTTTCGTGCCCATTTCCTCGCTGGTTGCCAATGTCCTTGTCCGAGGGGCTTCCGACCAGCACCAAGGTTTTCTTTGCTCGAATCGCTGTTTTCTTCCCACTTTCTTCTCGTTCTGGTGCAGTTGGTGCGCCCCAGCACCCCAGACTCTGCTGCACTTAGCCGGTCGTTTTGCGACAACGTTGTTGCAAGCGCCGTCGTGAATGACGACAGTAAAAATCATGGTGATGATGAATGACGACAGTTTCGGCAAATGACTGCAGCGTTGCACAGCGTAACGCGCGTTGTTGCCGCACAACACGGTCAGTACAAACGACACCCACTGTGGCACGGGAAACGTCATTTAGTCGCTGCCTTTCAACGTCAGCATGGAGGCCCCGGCTCCGGTCCGGAGCCGGGGCCGCGCCGGACCCGCCTCGCTCGCCCCTAGCTAGGGGCGGGCCGCGCCGCCCTTGCGCCCCCCTGCGAAAACGGCGAAGTCGTGGAAGGGGGCACTGGCGCCTCCCCTCCGCAGTTCCGCTTGGCACAGGGGGCGAACGTCAATAGTGGACTGCGGCCTCCACGGGGCTCCAAAAGTGGCCACGAAACACGCCACAAAACGGCGGGAGTGGGAGGCCGAATGTTGCCTCCCACTCCCGCCATTCTTGCCCCTCGCTGCTACCGATTGGCGTCATCCGCGGGTGGCAATCGGGCCATCCGCAGCTGGCACCATTCGGCACCCATAAAGAGCCCAAGCGGGAAGCACGCTTTGCCGCGCATACAGCGAGTTCCGCCGCGGATCTTGCACCTCCCCCGGCCTCCCGGGCAGGCCCCGCTGCCCCGGCCCTTTCGTGGACACACCATCCGCCCGTCGCGAATCAACCAGCTCACGGAAACGGACGCACACCGGAGCCTCCGTCCGCGAGTACCGGAAAGGGCTGAGGCGGCGTCGCGTGCTGCGCTCCAGTGCTCGCGCTCCATGCCGGGGCCTGTGCTTGAAATCGTGCATGGTGCGCCTGGAGGCTAACCCCCACGGGAGGCGGCTTGCAACGCCGATGGCGCCCGCCGGTCCAGCCGCGACGACGGCCACGGGTGCCGAGGCGCGGAACTGCGGAGGGGAGGCGCCAGTGCCCCCTCGTGACAGCCCCCGCCGTGACGACTTCGCCATTTTCGCGGGGGGGCCGCACGGGGGGCGCGGCTCGCCCCTAGCTAGGGGCGAGCGGGGCCGGCCCGGCCCTGCCCGGCCCCGGTCCGGGGCCTCCATGCTGACGTTGGAAGGCAGCGACTACATAACGTTTCCCGTGTGGTAGCCACCGCTCGCAGGCTCGGCGCTTGCCAGAACGTCTCGGGATTGCATCGGCATTCTTCGACGTCCACCCGACGGCGGAGCGCAAACGGAGGCAAGGCAAGCTCGCGGAGCACCGCCACTCCCCACCGCTCCGCTGGACGCATCGATTTTCCCATTTGGGGACCCGCCTCCGTGGCATCACGCCCCCAATTCCGTTTCCAAACCCCTTCCGCTGCGCCCGGAATCGACGGCCTTATCGGCCTGCTCGCGGCGCGCTCCGGCCCCAACCTTTCAACATGCCGCCATTCCCCAACGCCGGCCCCCAGTCGCCCCCACCGGCGGTTCAAGCCCCCCAGCTGACGGCAACCCCCGCACTGAATCTGCCGCATCGTGCTTAAGGGGATGGACCCTTCCACCCTCCCCCTTGCCCTCGGGCAGGTGGTTTGGCAGAGCAGTGGGAATCCCATCGGACGCACCCCAGTTCAATCACCCCAAGAGCCTCGCGTACACTTGCTTAAGAGGGACTGCCCACGTATGACCTGTACCTTTCTCTCTTTGCAACAAATCTTACCCAGTTCGATCCCCGGTCAGACATCCCCTTTACCATCCGCACTTTTTCGATGCCCTCAGAACCTCACAGGCACCCGGCGCCACACCCGGCCCCCCTGGCATGCTCCCAGTTTTGGCCTCCCTTCCCCTCCCTCCTGGCGGATAGCCCTCCCCGGCAGGCAGCAACGCGGAAATGGGATCTCTCATTGATTGCCAGCCCGATGATCGGCCAAGCGGGGCGAGGGGGCCGATCCCCGTGGGGCTCAGGGGCGGCGAAGTGGTCACGGAGATGGGGCTGTGCATCCTGGGCGACGTCTGCGCACAAGCCTGCGTCAATGAGGCGGCGTCGGCGGGCGGAGCGCTGGTGGTGGGCTTCGAAGCGGCGGAGGGCCCTACGGCATGCGCGGACTTCTTGGTGGGAAAGGTGAGGCCGCGCAGGCAAGCTACCGCCGGCGTGGGTTGGATGTGCGGTTGGCCGGTCGAGGAATGGCGCATGGGGTGTGTGTGGCGAGGGAGTGGGCTTCAGAGCTTTGTTGCTTTCCTGGGGAGAGCGGTATCTGTGATTCATCCTTTTGAGGGGGCAGGCCACGTTGAGGTTCAAGTCGTTCGTTGGCTGCGCAGTGAATGGCATCCGCCGCAGCGTCTCAGATCCTGGATGAAAATTCGTCCCCCTTCCCGTCTGCGCTCCGTACTTTCGCGCCTGACAGAAGCCACTGAAGGTGTCTTTGGCTCTTGCTACCTGTGGATATGTTCCTCGCATTGTCCTTTGCAACTGTCTTTGATGTGCGTGAGGACATACAAACATTCTGGTGTCCTTGTTCTGTGTGGAATTGTGCCCAGATTTGCTGTTAGAGCTGGTGTTTTGTTGCTTTAATACACATGTGCCGATATTGCATAAAAGAATTGTGCCGGCTTGATGTTTCTTTCAACACCAGCTGTGGTCCCCCATGGTCTAGGGACCTCCTGAATGGAAACATTGCCTCACTAACATCTGGGACACCTCCCCCAAACAATCCAGTGCTGATTTGTCATTTTGTTCAATGTGTAGCTGTCCAATAAGGTCCCTGATAATGAGGACTGTGCCCTGATGCTGCAGAACAAGTGCATGGGCACTTTCTGCACAGGCACTTTCCTATGACGTGCACCCACATCCTGAGCAAGAAAGGGTGGTGTGACACAATTCCATGTTGTGATTGATACTGTAGAAGCCCCTGTAGTTGCGAAAGGAATGCACCACATGCAACTGCACATTCTGAACACGAGCTTGCTCTCTTGTGCCTCAAAACGGGAACAATGGAAGAAGGCCCGGCTTACTTTTGCTGGTCGTCAGCACTCCAGTGCACAAGCTTATCCTTGTTATGTACCAAATCCAGATGCATGCTGTTTTGCAGCTGTACTTTGAGCGATTCTTGGTCTCTGCTCGGTGCAAGCTGTGGTGGATGACGCCAGAGTGGGGCAGCAAAACGCAGCAGCTACCCCCCGAGACACAGTTCATGTTGGTTGAGCTGCAGGAAGGCGGCCCCTATGCTGTGCTGCTGCCTTTGATCGACAGGAACCACTTCAGGGCAACGATCAGGCCGCCCAGGTGCTTCGATTTGTGGCTTAATACGAACATATTGGCGAACCGAACTGTGGTTTGCATGGCTTTGGGTGACAGGGTCGCAGAGCCTGTGCTGCTGTGAAAATTGCAAACCCCAATGTGCAACTTGGAACAGAACCTATATCCAGGGGGCTACAGCCATTGGGTCACATGAGAGAATGTGCTGCAATAGAACATCAAGAGAGTCACAAAGTTGTCAACAGCATTGTGTCGCATCCTTGAGCATAGCCCTGTTGGATGGAGGCAGTTGGGAGGGACCACAGGTAGTGCATTCGAATCCGTGACATCGCAGTGGTCAAACATTCCTTGCAGGCTCGATCCTATTTAGGGCAGATGATGTTAATTGGTTTAGTGGTAAATCACGGGCACTTCATGAACCAGCGTCTGTGGGTGTGAGCAGCGCTGGAGAGCCTAATGGATGTGAGGAAATGCCCACCCAGCATGTTCTCATTGCAAATAGGGAATGATCTTGTTGACATTGTGGCAAGGTAGCACACTAACAGGAGGAAGAATGCCATTCTGCTCTTCCACTTTGCTTCATGTTGAAAAAATCATCTAGCACAGTTTTCCCTTGGCATCATTGGCTTCAGGAATGAATGACTGTGTGCGCCATGTATTGTGAAAAGCAACACACTGGTCATGACACAACTCTATCCTGAACTAAGATAAGATCATCAAGCGGCATCAGTTGCCGTAGCGGCCTTAGAGGGCACTCTTCACTGAAAAGGTTGGGTCCACGAGAGAGATGCCAATGCATCTAGTGTCCCTTTCGTTTTTTACTTTTGTGTGGCCACATCCATCGCCAAGAGTGCGAGGATCCGTGCTGTGCCAACTACGGTTTTCTTCAAATGACCAGATTCCTTGCACTCACAGATATCCTCTTGCTGGCCAGGCCACCCCACTTTGGTCAGGATCAGGAACTGATCATCAGAGTTGAAAATGGCGATGCGACCGTCAAGGGGAACAAGTGGGAGAGTGAGTGCCTGTTTTATCTTGTGTGAATCCTTTGACTACACTGATGCGACTTTTGTTGCTGAACTGAATTTATGTTCACTGCATTCCATGTCTGGCAACATAGAATCATGTTGTGGGTGGCATAATTGACGCACATATAATGGAATATAGCAATTCTGGCACAACTGGCTCCTCAAACGTTTGCAACCCCAAAAAGTCCACATCCTGCATCCATGATTGACGCCCACAGTTTTGCACTGGTATGAAACAAACAAAAAGGATATTTCTACCAACAACAGAAGTGGCAGAATAGCACCAACAACAGAATAGAAGCAGCAATAGGTGAGAATGAAATAACAAGACATATGATTGAGTTCTAACGCTTGTGCCTATGTTCCCAAACTTCTTCACATTGTGGACGCTCATGGATGCATGCGGCATTGTGCCCTGTGCAGACTGCCTCTACATCGCTGCGGGCTGGAACCCCTTTGAGCTTGTGGATCAGGGTGTGGCTGCAGCAGCGGCCATCTCGGGAACCGCCAGGGTGCGGCGTGAGAAGCGCATACCTGCCAGCCTGGACGCCTTTGGGTGGTGCACCTGGGATGCCTTTTACAGCAGGGTGTCAGCAAGGGGATTGGTGGAGGGTGTGACCAGCCTCCGCAAGGGGAACACGCCACCAAGGCTGCTCATCATCGATGATGGTTGGCAGGTGATGAGCTGAATGAATGTATCTTTAGCAAGTAGAAATGAACACTAACTTAAAATGCTTCATCCTGGTGTCAATTGATCGCATTTCCTGGGGAGGCGGCATTTGAACTTGTGCAGGTACTTGTTGCTTTCTCGGAACAAGGACAACTTCCATGAGCTTATAAATGCCATCGATATTCATGAACAGATGTGTACCGTGCAGATGGCGTTTGTGAGCTCATGCGACTCAGGTTGAAGGGTGGAAAATTCTCGAGGTCTTGCCCCACTCCCCCTGTCGCCCCTCTTAACGGTCCCTGGAGTGGGTCACCTTGCGCCTGAGAGTGTGCAGCACAAATGCACATTAATGGCCAGCATTTTGGTTACAGATCAGGGCTGCTCCTGTAGGAGGAGGTGAACTGCAGAGATTGGTTCTGTACCACTCAAAGGTTGATCCCAACCATGGTTTTGACAACCCAACAAGATTTGCATATGCAGGTTGGAATCCAGAACTTGGCCAAGTTCATAGTTTGACTAGGCTTGGGACGGCTGCTGCGTGATTGCTCAGCCCATCTCAGAATGGAACTGAGCCACCAGCAACATATCCACATTGACCATGTGCGAAATAGACATTGCGAACAATACATATGGCAGCACATCTTGACTGTCTGTACTAAAGAAATTATTACCAAAGTGGACGTTTGGATCATGTCAAGCTGAAAGGGTGTGCTTTTCTTGCCTCTGTGCAGCAAACGGATGCTGACCCATGGCTGAGGACCCCATCCAATGGAAAGCAATCCCCTCCGAATGCCCCTCAAGCACCACCAAGGGCAGTTGCAGGTGGGCCTGGCACCCTCGTGGCTGCCTCGGAGCAAAAGGGTCTTGGAGAATTGGAGGAGCTGGAGGGCGATGGGTCTATGAACATCACCACTGCTGCTGACGAAAAGATCGACATGGCTGCGGACGACATCGCTGAGCGCCAAAACTGCTGGCAACGCTTCATAATCTGGTTCATGGGGATCCTGCAGGGCCTGATTGTGTTCCTGTATCTGAAGATAATCGACCCCGCTCCGCCAGGGTCGCTGAGAGTGCGGGCGTTCACTGCGCTTGCGAATGGTGGGTATTGTTTGCTAATTCTCTTGTCAAACCTGCTAGAA
The DNA here is from genome assembly GCA_905146915.1 of Ostreobium quekettii. Classification (NCBI taxonomy): domain Eukaryota; kingdom Viridiplantae; phylum Chlorophyta; class Ulvophyceae; order Bryopsidales; family Ostreobiaceae; genus Ostreobium; species Ostreobium quekettii. The sequence goes on along the minus strand of CAJHUC010000825.1, from coordinate 46,886 downwards.
TAGATATTTGGCTTGTATGATTGTGGCCAATTGCCTGCGTCTTAAGTTTACTCCTGATTTATGATATGTTTCACTTGCGGTTTGTTGCAATCAATAGAATATATACGAGTGGATTGTCAGCCTGCTTTCATTGTTTCTTTGAAGAAATTGGACCTCAAAATATTGCGAACTGTGGTTCCTGCCTCTGTCCCCCTAATGTACGGTTGCTTTTAATTCCCATCTCTCACATTCAAAATGTGCGTCAGTTGCTGTGTGGTGTGAACAAAAATACTGTTGTGGTGGTGGACGTTCAAACCTTGCTGGTTTCTCTTTTGTGCCTCAGGGCCCATGAAATACACCCTCCTCAAGTTTTATGCTGCAGCGGGCGACTTCTCTCGCCGCCTGGTCTCTGTCAAGGCCAACGGGAAATTCTCCTCCCCGGCCGCTGGTCCTGAACACCACGCCCTTGGCCACCAGGTGAACCAGGAAGTGACTCCCAGCAATTGCAAATGAAGTATTTTGGAATATGGCCTTTTTGGCGATCGTGTTGTGGGCACTGTGCATGCAGACTTGTGCCTAGCATCACCTTGCAGGCACAAGAGCTGTGTTTGTCATTTTTTGACAATTTAGTCCAAGGATTTCCACCCTATGCGCCCTGTCAGAAGAGGGGTTCTGAAGTGATCTGAATTGGATCCCTTGCATTCCTTTGCAATTTGTGGCAGCACAAAGTCAGCCCAAGTGTTGCACCATCGAATTCTCAAGAGCATCAAATACAACAAGTTGCATGTGGGCATGTCTGTGCTGTAGACCTTTGCAGAAGTTGATGGATTCGAACATGGACATTTCTTTGTGGGGTGCTTTCTCGATGCGAAATGTCAAGCACAATTACTTGGTGACAATATGAATAGAAAGCGTATGATAGGGGCATATTTCAGCCAACAGTTTGTATGCAAAGGACAAGAGCTTAGCGGGTTTCAAGTGGGTTCAACGCTATTGTCTTTTCTTGTTGTGGAAGTCAATAGTAACATTAACTCCATATATTGCACCTTATATTTACTTCACATATTATTGAATGCATTCATGGGTTCCAACGCTGGATGTTGATCTGGAGGCGGCGTTTGTGGAGAAGGCACTTGCGTTGTGGACATTCTGTGCATGGGGTTGTGCCCGACATCGCCTTGGTGGGGGGTAAGGGCTCTTTTTTGTTGAGACTAATACATTCTCATCTGGCTTGAACCTGCTTGCTCATTTGTGCGAACTAAAACTAAAACTGATGCATATACAATGCTTTTGTGCATTAGCAAAGGATTTATACCATGTGCACCCTGTGCAGGCTGTTGCCTTGCAAGCATGTGGGCACTACTTGTAATGGTTTGGTGAATCTTGCCATGTAGACTGGCAAAGCAGCAGCCTGCCAGCGGACCTTCAGTGGTGGACGGGAACGGTCAAATCACCAGGGAGCACGACGTGTGCTTAGGAACAGCGCCTGGCTATGAAAGCTGCAGTGGATTGTCATGTTCTTGACAGGCGATGACAATTGCGATGCATGAAGTAAATGGGCATTGTGATCCACAGGAGCTGAACGAGTTGCTGGCTGTTGCAGTCATGCCAAATAAGTGCCAGTGCCCTGTCTTGTGCCAGTCTGGCAGTGTTGGGACGCACTTCCTGATCATATGGGTCGCGCTTCCAGGAACGCCTTGCCGATGTGGTGGCCCACCTGCGACAGCACCTGGGCTTGCAGCACATTTATTGCTGGCACGGCCTGCCAGCATACTGGAGCGGGGTGATGCCAGAGGGGGAAGGTGTAACTAAGTATGGGGCAAGGATCGAATATGCAAAGCCCGGTGGGACGCTGTTGGAGATTGAGCCATCTCTGGCATGGAACCCGTCGGTGCTGGGGGGCGTGGGTGTGGTGGACAGGCCTGAGGAACTCTACAATGATATGCACAGCTACCTCAGTGAAGCAGGTGAGCTGCGCATGGCAGGGGGGCTGGAGTGCTCTTCTCTAATTTCTTTCCTTGTTCCCCATTTTGTTTGCTTTTTTTTCCTTTCTTGTTTCATGAGTTGTTTTGTGTGGCAGGGCTCATCTTTTCACTTTTTCAGCTATTCATTCAATCTGTCTGTTTGCCTGCCTGTGTGTCTGTTAGTCTGCCTGTCTATCTATAAGTGCATTTATCAGCCGAATTCTGAGGTCAGTTTGCTGGTCTGTTGATCAATCCAAACTTGATGGGAATGGACATCAACAACAAAGGTGGCAACACCCATTTTGCAGTAAAGCATGGTTGTCATTTGTTCACATATCTTCTGCAACTGTACCCTGCAGCATTCAAGTATGCAAAGGAAAAATGTACAAGTTCTGCCATGCTTCCACAGGCGTCGATGGTGTCAAGGTGGACTGCCAGGCTGGCGTTGGGCTCATGGGCTCATGCCTTGGTGGCGGACCTGCTTTATCAAAGAAGTTTCATGCAGCATTGGAGAGCTCAGTGGCCAAATACTTCCCAGGGAACCACTGCATCAACTGCATGTGCCACTCGACAGAGAATATCTACAGGTTTGCTCTGTGTTGATGTCTGAGGCTGTTTTCCATCAAGAAGTTGGGCACATCTAAAACGGATATGTGTAGGCAGAATTGTCAACCAGCAAATGTATATGCAGAACTGATTTGTTGTATCTGCTTGGGGTTCAGTCAAGGCACTGCATCAGCCACTTCTGCTGTTTGCTTTTGAAGATCATTTATGGTTCTACAAGTCTTCCACCCTTAGGGCCTGCAATGTGCATGATCACCATGCTAACCTGATGATGCTAGTGTCAGCAAAAGAAGTGCCATAATGTGAATGCCTTGATGAATAGGAAAGCTTTTAGATCTCTCTGTTGTGCCAACCCAGTTGAAAGGAGCTGTTGCTCACATTGACTCAAGGTTGTGTTCTTTCGATGTGGTTAACACGATCTTTGGCTGCCATTTGTTGGTACTTGTGATAGTTGACAATGTGATAGAGTCAATTTTGGCTGCCGTTTATTACGATTTGTAGCAATTGCCAAGACCATTGCGATCAATCGTCACAATCTGCAAGGGACAGCCCCAGATTCATGACATACGATTGCCACGAGTTTTTACTGCATCTTGCGGAAGTTAGTGCCGATTTCATGAAATGATTGCTGCGCTTTGGGGCTGCCCCTCAATGCAGCATGTGACAATCCACACAGTGGCTGTCTAAAATTGTCTGATCGCAGGAATTCAAGCTGTCCATTGATGATTTCCCTAAATAAATGAAGAGACGTTGGTTGATCATTTCTCACAAAGCACAAGTTTTATGTGATTATTTTTGGCAAGGGATCACTAGACGTTGGACAGTTCTATTAAATCCAACAAAGTCGACTTGAACGATTAAATCAATTGACAAGATTCCCTGAATCCAGGTTTGAGAACACGGCTGTGGCCCGTGCCTCTGATGATTTCTACCCCACCAACCCTGCCTCCATCACACCCCATATTGCAGCTTCTGCCTACAACTCCCTCTTCCTGTCGCCCTTAGTCATCCCAGACTGGGACATGTTCCACAGCGAGCATGTGGGGGCGGACTTGCACGCCGCAGCTCGTGCTGTAAGTGGCGGCCCCGTGTATGTGAGCGACAAACCAGACATGCACAATTTCGCAGTCCTGCGACAGCTGGTGCTTGCTGATGGGTCGATCCTGAGAGCAGAAGCACCTGGGCGGCCCACAAGGGATTGCTTGTTTCGCAACGTGCTGAAGGACAAGAGGACACTGTTGAAGGTGTGGATTCGCACAATTGCAAGTGACAAATTTGGGCATTTTTGCGCATGCTTGTTCAAGCAGGTAGCTGTGCTGGAAGGAATGGCACGCACTGTCTGTTTGCCTTTCCAAGTGTGACAGAGATTGCTTTCATTCAAACAGTTAAGAAGCACAGCGTATACATGATTCCAAGAAGCTGATCGTCAGCTCACTAATTCCACTGTGTTGATTCGCTTGTATCTTTCACAGGTATGGACCACCAACGCCTGCTCGGGCGTGGTGGGCATCTTCAACCTGCAGGGGGCCTCCTGGGACCGCACCATCCGCCAGTTTTGCACTCATGACACCAACCCCTCCACCCTCCAGGTGCGTGCCATTTCCAGGAACTTTTGTACTTTTGAGCTGCAGGATATCAGCACTGGTAGTTGCTTACTGACAACTTTTCAAGAAGACCGTGCTGGTATTTGGGTGTCAGTGCTGCCACACTTGCACAACAAGCAACAGTGTGAATCATTTGATTAGGGTTGACAAATGACAAGGACACCCGTTGCACCTTCAAGGTGATGTTGTCGATTAGCCCATGTGCACATTGTCCAAAATACCACCTCAAGAGGTGCAATTCAGCCATTCTTGTGTTCTCTATAACAAGCATCGCTGTGTTCTGGAATACCTGCTATGGGCACAGGGAACAAACATGAACAGTTACTGCTGTCAGAAGTGGTGCCAGTCCAGTGCTGTCCAATACTAACAGTACTGCCTCCCTTTCTGCAACTGTGTCTGGTCAGTGTCCCATGCCTGAGAATCTTGCATTCCTGCACACCACGCGGATGTCCTACCCAATTGTGTAATCCTGACTGTGGTTTGGCACCATTTCAATAGCATGGCACTGGTAGAAATGATCAAAATCATGGCTAGGACAACATGATTTTGGTTGCATTGAAATGCAAGTTGAACACAGTTGGAAACTGCGTAAATTGGCGTTGTTTGGCTGAGTGCTGAGGGAAACGCGCTCATCACATCATGGCAGGTGCAAGGGGTGTTTTTGCCATGTCTGGTGTGCACATGTAGAATGTTGAACGTTGATTTTGCTTGAATGTTTCTACATTCCATGAGCGCTGCAGCCATTGCTGAAGCTGCAGCTCAGGCTCTTTAGCCGTTAGTGCCCTGGCCTCCGAAATCGAAGTACTGAATAGATAGCAATCTTAAGATTTGGTGTAAAGAGACTGAGCTTTTTCACAGTAGAAAGGCCACAGCACTGACATTCCATCTTTTGCTCATGCACGCCAGGCGCACGTCTGCCCCGGAGATGTGGACTGCCTCCCTGCACGCGCCGCCACCACACCTGGCTTCAACGGCCGCTACGCTGCCTACTCCTTCCGTGGCAGGCTGCTGAGAGTGGGCGGGTCGGGGCTGTGCCTGCCCGTGCGCCTGGAGGCGCTCGGCAGTGAGGTGGTCTCCATGGCCCCGGTCCTTGAGGCCCTTGGGGTGCAGTTCTGCCCCTTGGGCCTTTCTGGGATGCTGAACGGGTCCGGCGCAGTGATCACATGCCGGATTGGGTCAGGGGTTGCTTCGATGAGTGGTGGTGCGGAATTCGAAATGGATGTTCGGGGCCAGGGGGAGTTTTTGATGTACGCAAGCAGGAGCCCGAGCGCCGTGTGGTTTGGAGCGGAGTCGTTGGCGTTTGAGTATGAGCCGGAGATGGGGGCGGCGACGGTGGTGCTGCCAGAGACGGTTCAGCCCGTGAACTGCCTCAAGGTGGCGTTCTGACCAGGTGCACCGCAATGGCTGAGCTGAATCAATCAATCAAGAGCCCGATTACTCGTCGCATGGGCGTCAAGGGACACGGCGCCTGCGACACATGGAGTGCCTGGACGTTTCAAATGAATCACAACGTGGCAATCTGCAACATGCTCCATGTGCGCCTTAGAGCAGTTTTTTTGTCTGTGTTTCGGCACTGAGTGGGGTGCTTTGGACTGGGCAGTTGGTGTGGCAGATGTTGCAGTCCCAGGAACGTGGAACCAGGGCACTGTGCAAAGTACTGGGAGGCGTTGTACTGCTTGAGCAGCTTGAGTGTCGAGCGTACGTTCAAATGAGTGCTTTGTACTGGGGCGTGGCTGTTGGAGCGTGCTTACCTGAGAGCGCCCTGCGGTTCTCATTGTGCTTGCCGCAGCCTTGTTTTTGACCAATCGCGTTTGTTTTCCTGTTTACCGGGCGCGACTTGCCTGTGTAGGGCCGATTTTGAGGTTGTGAGTGTGTTTTGGCCTGTAGGCACTTTTTCCACACCTTGCACAGCTGCATTGCGCCTGCAATGCAGAAGCAGGACAATTGTGGCGTGTCTCTCCGCTATGTCTTCATTTCTCGCACTGATTGCACATCTGTCGTGGGGAAATGCATAGTTTCTGTATTATCTCATGTGTTTGTTTGTCATAACAATGGTTTTTGCAGTTTCATCAGGAATATATAGTATTTCTGTTAATGCTATATCCGGGTGAAGTTTGTCCAGAACATGTCCTTGAGCACTCATTTCAGCAATGAAAAATGACAAAAGGGGTCCTCTCCTCTGCGACAAAAGGGGAGCCTCTGTGGTGGAGCAAATGACACGAAGGAGGGGGGGGGGCTCTGAGCCCCACCCATGCATTAGACACGTTGCTGGTCCGCCATCAGTCCACCGCCAGGCCACACCGTGGCCCCACTAGGGGCGACCCCACAGAGGACCCTTTTTGTCATCTGCACCCCGCAGAGGACCACCTTTTTTCAATTCCCTTTCAACAAACGCTGGTCGCTATCAGTGTTCGGACACGATGCGCTTGGGTCGTTCAGATTGGAGAGTCGGCTCAAACCGATGTACAAAACTGACAGCTTGGCGCAAATAGTCCCTGAATGAAACGCACTATTTGTTTTCCGTATGTTTCGCTCTCACAACTCTCACAACAAGAGCGGGAGGGGTGGGCCGGGGTCCTGGGGCCGTGACCTGCATGTACATACCTGAGGATTTGGCCATGTCGATATGGCCTCTGGGTGAAAAAATTGTTGGTGGTGCACATTTCAAAAGTATGGTACATGCACTGCAGATCACGGAGGATAGTGTGTGTGGGTGTGGCGGTGGGTGGAAGGGGGTTGAATAGTGCCGGGCCTTTAGAAAAACGCCCGGGCGTTATCGCAAACATGGCTGGTGTTATGGAGCGCTGGGAGTATGGGGGAGAGGGCTATTCAGTCAACAACACATACAACCACAACCGCAATGCAAAAGCATTTTCACACATTCTTATATTTCATGGCATATGCTATCACCCCAATGTTATCAAGTTCACTCCAATTAAACATTGCCATGACATTCCTCCTGCAATCAAACACCATGTCCTCAACATTCTCAGTACCTAGCTCCATAATACCATCACTCAAACCAAAGTCATCGAGATCTCCAGGCTGTCTCTAGTGCAGCGCGACTTCCCAATAGCTGTCATTGGTTGGCGCCGTGATTGGTGCCTTACGTAAATTCATGTAATGCTGAGTAATATGCTACATTGGCCCGGCACCGGTTCGCTTTGCCAATCAATCTGGCAACGCGGGTGGCGCAGCAAAATGCAGCGACCTGTGGCGCCCCTTCACTTTTTTTGGCGCCGGTTTTGGCTGCTGCCTTGAGTGGCGCCTTATGTAGTGCGCTAAGTTGGTGGGGCGCTAGTACGCTTTGCTGCCAGTACGGGGGCCAGCGTGATAACTCGGCGGGGCGCTACTGAGTCAGCGACGTGATGCTGAACGCGGGGGGCACGAAAGATAGCGTTGGGGCATGCAAGATAGCGCCACCCGTATTTCTGACGTTAGCTCTGATGTGGAGTGCAGGGGGACTCTTTCCTCCGTGATCTGCGGTACTCGATATACATCACGCATGAATATCCATGGTTGTTTTGCGCATTTTGAATGCTGGGTATCATTGCTTCATCGGCTGTGTCAGACTCGACTTGGCCAAAGCGACGCCGGTTGTCCGCGCCACGCATAGCCCTGGAGGTCGACAACACTTCAATACAAGGGCTGTTTCTGTGAGGCTTATCTTCCAAGAACTTCAGAGTGGTTCCAAACAGGGACAAACATTCAATGAACGGGTACCGTTCTGCTGTGATTTGCACAGCCTTTGGGCAAATGTGTTTTTGCACATTGTTCTTTGCTAATCCTAGTACTTCAATGTTTTAGTTCGATTAAGACACTAAAACAGATGCGCGAATTGGGGGCGGGTTTTGCCAGAGTAAATGAGAATCAAATTTCAATCTATTTCAATCGTCATAATAAATTTTGAATCAATATTACAAAGTGTTGCATTCAGCTGTTACATTCCTTCGCTATCAGCAGCTTGCATGCTCTCTTAACTTCCAGCATACTGAAGGATCGTGCAGGTGCCTCCTAGCGATGTGAACGATTCGGCCCGTCACATTTTGCATTATACCTTTATCCATTCCAGATCGCTTTTATGCTTCCATGTTCTTCCTTAACGACCACTTAGTGGAACGGGAGGGGAAAATTGGAAACTGTGGTAGCATGCAGGCCAAGTTTTGCCTGCCAGAACCAAATGCGGTCAGGTTGGACATCTGTGGCACCACCGAAAATCAGTATGCCACTCTCCGATAGAGCAAAGGCTTGCACTGTCCCTCACACCTGCGGTGTCGAATATTGGGAAACAAGATCAGCAACTTAGATTGGACAGTTTTAATGGAGTCATATGTCTTCCTTTTCAGCTTTTAGGCGATAACATTTTCATGTCATGAGAGATAATGTTGAGTTCTCCAGGTGCACACATCAAGCCTCCCCAGATAGTAGTGGACAGCCATGGTGTATATATGCTAATTCTTGTGTCACTTTGCCCAAAAGAGTTCGACACCTCGTGCAGGTCGAGCGCCCACTCCCATTTCAATATCACTAAGTTCGTTGCACTTGTCCGTCACTAAAGACTCGCATTGAAAATCCAACGATGAATTGATTCCCACGCGGACAAGTATACACCACAAATATCTAGAATGTTCTGAGCACAGAATTGATGGATCAACTTTCGTGCAAGTTTTGGATCCAAAATCTGCATCGGGCTTTACAAGATGTGCGTTTGACAGTAAACTTGCGGCGGAATGAACAGCAACATGTGCTGAACTCAAAGGCCATTCCCGTTGATTGAATCATGTCCAGAATTCTGCAGCGTAACTGGTAACAGCTCACCATCGAACGGCACAACAGCTCCGGCATATCATTAGTAGCATCAGGAAGAGTCTGCATGCGCCGTGCCAACTGCCGCGCTTCCGTTCCCGAAACCACCACGTTGGCTTCCATCCTCCCTGGAAGCTGCACCGTTTTGTACAAACAGCTCAATTGGACACAATTCCTACCTAATTCAGCCCCCGTTAGTCCTAACAGCCACTGCCCCCACTTATAGGCGCACACGTCACTAGACCCTTCCCACCCACAGAAACCTTGCCCACTGGCCCGCTGCCAAATCTGCCGACCCTGGAGCCGCTTCCCCTCCGGCTCCTCTCCGCTTCCCTCCCGCTTCCTCTCCCCCCACCCCCCACCCCCCCCGCTCCTTCTCCTCTTCGCCTCCACTTCGCTTTTGCTCACTCCGCGTGTTGACTCGGTCAATTCCTTAACAAAAATTTTGGGCCGTCGCGGCGGACAGCATGGCGCCGAGGGCTCAGACGAAGAAGCCAAGCCGCAGGAAGGCCAAGAAATTGGGCCCGGAGGACCAGCAGAGCGTTAAGGCCCAGCGGGTCAGTGGGCCCGCGCCCTGTCCGTGGGCCCCACCCGCTGCATGGTTATTTGAAATCCTTGGATTTTCGAATCTTTGGAGCACAGGTCGTAAATGGGAATTCAGTCCTGAAATTTGCGTAAGAAATTGGACCCGGAGGACCAGTAGGGCATTACGGCCCAACGGGCCAGCGGGCCCGTGCCTCAGTCGGTGGGCACTGTCCGAACACCCCACTACATGGTTATTCGAAATCCTTGGACCTGTTACCAATCTTGGAATCCGGGTCGCAAATGGGAATTTAATCCCGTACAATCCGGTTGCCCGCTTGGGCAGTCTGATGAATGGCGGTCGCGCGTGTGCAGGCGTTGTCCTTCGATGCGGGAAGCCCACCGCTCGCGGCGGACGGCTGCGGCTTGCCTTGCCTGACGGTGAGTCGCCGCGGCGCTCGCCGGCGCGCAAATTGCGCGTTGACCGACTGGAACGAAATATCTCGCCCGCATCAACGTGGATGTGCGATGCGGAATTGCGCTCAAGTCGAATTCGTGGCTTGCATCGAGACTTGGGAGCATTTTGGTGGCGAAATGCTGCCTGTTTTGCAGGGCTTCCGATCGCGGACAAATTTCGCCGAATTGTTGAGCAATGCGCTTTAGAAACGTGAGCCGATTTCGTATGTAATTTGCTAGTGGTTTAACCGCATATAATTTTTTGTGATATGCGATGTTGCCTTATACGGGTATCTGACATGCTAGCATACGCATGTGTAGTTACGGAATTCGATGTTAGCCGTGCCGTTGGTTCAGTTTTCGATAGGTTTTTGCTTGGGCAAATCTACATGTTAACAATTTTTGCGGCAAGAAACATATCATTCGCTTAGCGAATAGATCCAAAACATGGCAATATCGCCCTTGCCGAGTCACTTCCATGCACTTTGAATGATCTAGCTCAGGATATTGTCGCGACTCTCACAAACGTTCTCTTTTTGCATTTCTGAACGTATATCGGTGCATTAATTAGTATTCGGGCTTCTTTGGTCGTTAAGATCCCCTGGTCATCCGCCTGCTGATCCATTCCAGCTCTCGTCGCTTCGAATTTCGAGGACAATAGCTGTGACAATTTTCTGTCTTTTACCACACGTTTCATACCTAATTTTTACATAATAAACGCCTTTCAAAAGGCAGAGCCCTGAGAAAACTCGCATAGAAAAGCATTGACGACATGATGCGACACTGCTACGCCCTAAAATGATATAATCTTGTGACAAGCTCTTGCGGGAGTGATTCGCTCGTAGTCAAGGCACTGATTTGACATCTGGTCGATCGCCACCGGCATTGCAGGAAATTTGTCATCGCGATTGTGTTCATTTCAAGAAGGGTGTCTGCATATCGAAGCGCCTGATTTTGGCTCCCCATGGTACATTGCGATGATTCTTTTAAGCCGCGCCCCAGAAAGACATTCGCGCGCTCATGCGGGCGCAGTCTCCCCGCGTGAATATCTCAAGCACAACAAACATTCCAAAATGTTGCTAATTTGCTTTAGCGTGGCTGCTCCTATCCATGTCAGTTTTGCTCTACATCCATATGGAATCTGATACTAGGCAGTCATCGCACATTAGTTAAGACAACAAACTGCGGGCAAATCTACAGCCATTCATTCTTACAATATACTGCGCGTTTTGAGCATTTGCCCAAACTGCTATGAGGTATTATAAGGCCCGTTTGAGGTAGGCTCCGGGGCTGTCTGCACATATCGCTCGCATTAGACTATCTTTTACAATTATTCACTGCCGGGACAGCAGCTGGTCGCCCACCGTTCCGTCCAGACCGTCGTTCACATGGTTGAAGACTCTTGGCAGGCTTACAGCCTCCAAATATAAGAACCCCAAGAGGATGTGTGCCATTCATATTAATCGAACACATCCCTAAAGAGGCAACCGAGAACTAGTCACCAATCTTCAAGGCGATCACCAAATCTATGCATGTACTCTGACTTTGTAATGCAACATCATCCAGAATGCTCTAAAAATCAGGTGTGTCATCACAACTGGGTGAAAACACGCGTCACAATATATTCGATTCAGCATGCATGCTTCGGTTCAATAACTATTGAAATTTACTCCTGCTTATCAGGATATTAGAGCACAAAATGTACATCAAGTTTTGTGCATAAAGGTTTTAGTTATGTAAACGGTATACAGAGCCGGTTCCTAACACGGTATTAGGTGCTCAACAATCAAGACTACTACTTCACAGCCTCAATTATAGCGTGGATCAGTTCCAGCCTCGAATCTCCAAATGTGCGAAACTTTCGCCTTTGGTTTGCTTTCTGTTCCTCAACGTCGCGAGGGATGGCCCTTCAGGGTGGAAGCCTAGCAACCCTCAAGGCGGAAGAGTGGCTGGGACCCATCGACGCCCGCCAGGAGCTGCTAAACTGCTATGACGCGTACGGCATAGAGCTTGCAGATAAGGCGATGGCAGGTGGAACACAATCACAGCTTCAGACGAGGGGAAACAAATTTACTCATTCGTTTTCTCCCAGCGCTGATACCGTTTCTGTTTTCAACATTACTATGTTCTTCGAGTATCTTCCTGCTGTTCTTGCTGTTAATCTGTTCATGCGCACGCCTCTTGTAATTTTTCATGTTTGTAAACAACGACGATGATGGAAGGGGCAAGGGTTCCATTTTGAGAAGGAACAATGGGTAGTGCAGTGAGCAACCACAGGACGCATGATGGATGTACACACACATTCTTTGTATCACTAGTTGCAGCCAGTGCGAATTTGTGGTTCAAAATATCAAAAATCTAAAACCACCCATACATAGCGACAGCACAGTATGTACAGCAATTGAAACACATCCGCGTTTTCTCGCAGATATGTACCCCTTCTTCCCGCAGGGCTTTGACCTGCCGCCAGACCTGAGTTTCGACGACTTCGACTTGGAATCGGAGCTTCTGAAGTGCCCCTGCCCGCCCGCCCAAAATTCACCGCCGGCGCTCTCGACCAAGGATCAAAATGGAGTTGATGAAGCAAGCAGCCTGCACCTACTTCAAAGCAACGGCGTCCGAAGCACGCAAGATAATGGAGACCAATCAAACGGGATTAAATTGGGTGCCTCCGCACAAGGTCTGGCCATCGGGATGCGGAAAGATGACCTGGACTCGAGTCGACCCGTCGGAGTCGATGCGGACCTCATGATTGAGGATCAGATCACCAAAATCAAGAAAAATGACATTAACGAGAGTCAGATCAGCGAAGCGAAATCGGATGAACGGAATATAGATAATATCTCGGAGATCCACAAGGATTGCTCGACTCTTGGCCCTTCCGTCGGCAGGAAAACGGGCCACGACAATGCAACAGCAGACCAGATATCCGGCGCCCATTTGGTCAAATTTAATCGGAACCGAATCAGCGAAATGCAGCACAATCACGCGAACGGACATCACTTGCATGAAACCCAAGCGGATGCACTGCAGGGGGATCAAAAGGATCAGTTTGATTCCCATGCCGACGGCGCAGATTTCATTCGTCCAGTCGTATACGGAGGCACGAGCCTGATGGGCCCCGGTCCCGAGGCGAACTTCCCGACCCCGGCGGTCCCAGACCTGCCATTCGGCGAGGAGCCCTTCCTTCTCCAAGATACCGATATATCGCATACGGCCGTCAACGGCGGCTGCGCGGCATCGAAGGAGGCTAATGGCCATGCTGGTAAGGGAGGTGGCGCTGGCGAGAGGCCGCGGAAGGTCCGAAAAATGGGCGCGGGTGTGACCGAGAGGGTCACACTGAGGATGGAATCGCTAAAAGACGGATACAGGTGTGTTACTGTACTCTGCCACTTGGCGAGGCCTGCTGCAGCGTTTGCATTGAGCTCCTCTAAGCTACGCAGAAACGCATGGTATTGTTTTGGCTCCAAAATAAATGTATCCTTACAGGTTAGCCACTACAAGAAATTGCATCATTGTCCAAGCACAGCTTTCACACAGCAGTGATGTCGCTCGTCGTCTTGTAAAGTCTGCAAATCTTTCCAAAAGTTCCAAAATAATACATCACCATTCAACGTCCAGCTACCTCCCCCATACTATCACAGCTGAGCGGGGGCTTAATTACTTTGTATTTACAACATGAATGCTGCGAAAGAGAAAGTTCTACGAAGAAAAGCGCTCTGCACCTTTTCACGCAAGGCGGTTGCAGTTCTTGGCGTTCTGCGGTACCTTGCCACACCCATTTTATCGGAAGGAGCGATGTTAGTGTTTCAAATGAGCACGGATCGTCGCATCAATCGAAAATTGACGGCAAGCGGCAAGCGAAACTTAGCATGTCCTTCAAGGAGCCTCAGTCAGTGAAATAAGGTCGCGCTTGGGATGCCATCGCATGGGCTGATGGGTTTCTTCCTGCCTTGTTCCACACGCCTAATGCGCTCGCTGCTTATCTTGCATTGTTCATATTGCTACACATCGCACATGCCTTCACGAATGCCGCATTGTTAATCCGTGTGGCTACTGGGTACGGCCATTTCCGCGCCACATCGAACCATCTCGGCAGGCGAATGCACTGATGCAGGCACAGGCAATGCCATGGGTGACTATACGAATACTCATATCCAATCCAATCACCGTGCTATCATCATTAAATGATGCAAGGTCGTTTGTGCAGGAATACCGATTGTGAGGATTGAAAATCTGTCTCTGTTGCCAAATAAACACTCATTTTAAAAATAAATGTTCATTTGGTACTTTTTAAGACAGAGGAACGTTTAAATACTGAGCAGGCTCATTCATACTTGAACAACCTTTTATTAAAAAGCAGGGATCGCGTCGAATCCTGTAGCCACATCTATCCGGTAATGCCACATCGAGTGTCGTAGATGGCGAAAATACGGCGAGAAAACCATAAAGGCGAGCCCCAACAAGAGGTCCTACTACGGTTGCACCCATCCAGGCTGCTCCGCCAAACGCCAGGTCGAAAGGTTACCGGACGACCACGACGTGTGGCAGGTGTCGTACAAGGGCAGCCACTGCCACCCGGTGCCGACCATGGCAGCAGAAAAAAGCGAAAGCCGGCCCAAAAGAAAGGGGCTGGACAGGAAACGATCCAGGCAACAGAATTCAGTGCCAAAGGAAAGAGCGACTAAAGGTGAAAACCGTAAGCATGCGCGCCGGGACGTGCCATGTGGCAAATTCAAAGCGCATTGGGGCGTGAGCCGCGGCTCCCTGGCACCGCCGGCCAGCTGTAGACCATGGCAGGATTCGCCAGTACTGATAACCATGAGATACGATACCAGAACATCGAAGTCAAATTTGGCATGAAGCGCGGCGGCCGTTTGCAGACGTTCAAGGATTACGCAATGCTTGGTTGCCCGGAAGGCGGCCAATTGGGATGCGAGGGGGTTGGAGAAACACTCAATGCCTCTATGCTTTTACATCGCATACATAGCATATATAGCATGTACAACACACATAGCATCTTGACGAATTGTTTCGCTCCATTCCGACAATTTCTCTGATGACTAAGACTCCCCCGCATGGATATTGAACACTGAGCTAACACTGATACTCTCTTTTCTATCTCCTTGTTTGTGATCCTGCATGCAGGATGCTCATCGTCGATGCGCATCGGCTCCTGCTGGAAAAGGATCTCATTGTGCTTTACGTTTTTTGCGTGGGAGATCCTTGCTTAGATCAACATGTAGTACATTGGAATTCCAAAAAAATCACACATGGGATATATAGCATATATAGCTATTGATGCTTAGGGCTTCCAAGCTGGGACATCGAACGTCAATAGGACGCTGATGTTTTTCTCCCTCTCTTGCCTTTTGGTACCCTGAGTTAGTTCTTGCTGGGAAAGGGTCCTGTTGTGCTTCCCATTTTGTGCGGGAGATCCTCTGTTTGTATCATAATACAATGCATTTGGAATGAAAAAAGCATATATAGCACATATACATACATGTCATATACAGCATATGTAGCATATTTGCACGGGTGTGTTTTGTGTGTTGAACATGGGTGCCCGATCACAGCATTGCATCTCGCCATCTACCACTTGACGCAACGATTCGGGAATTTGCCATTTTACAAGGTAGTACCAACTGCACTTCGTGTGCCGCACAGCGATGAAGGTTTCAGAGCGTCCAAGGGGAGACCAATACCTCAGCGGATGTGAGCTTTTCATGGGATGCGAATATCCAAGGGGCGCTTATCTAGGGACTGACAGCCGCACGTGTGGCCTTCACACGTACGGGAATATTTCGCCCCTGAGGGAGGGTGGGGAAGTCGTTCATCAGTAGGGAATCGATGGTTGCGGGGGCCAAGGAAGCAGAAGGACACTCGAGACTGGGTGCAGGCCGTTTTCTGCAACGCGATTCATGGTGGCAATCAAAGCTGGACAATGGTTTTACAATTGTGCTATTGTTGATGATGCGACGGGCGAGCACGACCAGTAGAATGCTGCTGCATTTCGGAGTTATCACTGCCGTTTGGTGTACCACAGAAATAGTCCGGAAACAAAGCGTGTTTTCAGCAAGGGTTCCACATTCACATGGCGGCACTCTAACACCATTGGGTGTGAGTCCGTCGCCCACCACAGCGGCAGCTTTCGCCCGTGTATGTAGATTGCGGAATGCGTGAGGGATGCTGAATTTTATAATGGGGCGGAAGGTGTGGACGACTTAGGGCTTGTTGGGTGCGGGGATGGGAATGAGCATTGACAATAGGTATAGAAGGGGTCAGCCGGAAGCTGAACCAGAATTAAGCACCTCCGCTCTTTGGGCTACACCTTTGTGTTCTCAGAAAGTAGTGTTCTGGTATTTTCAATGTTTTGTTGCAAGCGAAGGGTTCCGGTGGGGATCCACGCAAGATCCGCATCTGGTAGTCGCCGCACTGCCCATTACCCTTCCACCTCGTTGACGTATCGTGACGATGATCTGTACATAATTCTACGGAGAGCCAATCAATATTTGGAGCTCGTGAACGCATTGTATGCCACTGTGGAACGATACGAGAAACGAACAGTTATATGCATAATGTTAAGCTGTGTCTCTGGACCTGATTTCACAGGGGGAGTTTGCTTCGGACTCATGGGCCAGATTCACTCCTTCATTATTCGTTGCATTCCAGCGCTCTAATCACATTCCAATTTCATCAATTTATGTCATATTTCCTTTGGGGCAATCAGGATCGATCTGCTACTGCGCAAAGCCACGCTACCTGGAAATATTATCTACAGGAAATGGTACGTACCATTTGTATGCAACTAATGTTTGGAGGTGCAATGGCAATAATATGTATGCTTCCACAAATCCAGGCTTGTTATTTACGTTCACGTTTAGGTTCTTACGTTTACGTTTTTACACGCAAAAACGCATATTTGCAAAAAGAGGCTATTTTTACTGCTGTTTGTACGTTTTTACGGCTTGTTCTGACACCCAGGGTACATGACGGAATTTGCGTGCAGTGATCAGTACTCCGCTCCCTTGAGCACCCGCAACACAGCAAACACTTCCCACTCGGCAAGGGCCACGATGGAGTGGAACAAAATTCGTTTTCTGTCCATTCCAATGCGTCTGGATATCATTCCGGGCAGTCCCGAAGGCTGCTTGTACTATCCTTATGTACACCTGGCTGTTTTCTACGTTGTACCAACTTATTTTTACGCGTTTTTATGCATAAGAGTATAGAAACTAATCTTACGCGTGAAACGTAAATACAATCTGTGTTTATGGCGTAAATAGCAAGCCTGCACAAATCCATACGTACTGATATATCGGAGCCCGTATCGAAGCAACCAAAGTCCCCGTTCTTAATGATCCAGCATTGCTTTTATCTCTGGCCCCAGTTTCAATACTCGTTGCGCAATGTCTCTGTATCCCAACATTGACACAGCTGTTCAACATACATGATTCCTATCTCAGATTGGCGGAATATCTTGGCGCGATTCCAGTTGTATTTCAATACAAATACGAAATTTCACAGCTTCCATCCACGCATTACGACGCCCATGTGCGATCGCTATCCATGTATCAGACGCGCAATACCCTCTTGCCTTGCATGCAGGATAGCTCTCGTGTCTTCATTTGATTGATCCTGTGTGACACCTCACAGACAATTCATAGGTGTGAAAAGTATTGGGCCATTGGTACTCGCAACCGCCTAGCTACGCCCATTCTCTTTTTGGCCATCTTCTGGATCTTTCAATCAATAGGACTAATAACATCGACAAACGGCGCTGGCGAATTCATTGACTCGAATTTCTGAACCGGTTTCACGAAACATACCCGAAGCACATGCATATATGATAGTATCTACATTAATGTACTGCATTATTTATTAATATTTTTCCAATTCAACTATTATTATTTAATTGATGCGGAGCCATAGGGTTTCTTGCGCATGCGGGACGTCCCGTATTGTCGGCAATGGTGCAGGGAGGCATCCAACCTTTCTAGTGCTAATAGTAATAGTATTGCCGATTAATACAAATGGATGATTTTAATTGTTCTTTTTGTCTCCTTAACACCCAAAAGTCGGCCCGCCTTAAGGAAGACTCTGTGTCGATTTTAGTACGCTTAGCATCAATTTGACGTTAAGCTCATTGCCCACCCACCCACCCCCTCCTGCCAATCCTTGTGTTGAAGCCAGGATGACTTAACAACATTATGTAATGATGTTGTACAAATTCACCACGTTCTTTCCACAAAAGATAATCAAAACTACAGTGACTGCAGTGGGCTACAAATTGAGATGCCAAAAGCCATGGGAGAAGATGGGGGCACTTTTGAAGACCAACACATGATATTTTATGGAACTTTTTGTGAAGATTGAGCGGCAAAAAGAAGGTTTGGGGACAAGCAATGGGATTCTTGCCACTTTTCAGCAGCGTTATGGGTATTTTCCAAGCTCATGTGGATTTTTTAGTAAGTAGGGAAGGCGCTATGTTGATTTTAATATGCTTAGTGCCAATTTGGCGATAAGTTGAGACCCCCCACCCCCCACCCACCCCACCCCATCCCAACCCAACCCAACCCTTTCTTAGCGTCAATCCTTATGTCGAAGTCAGGATGAATCCGCAACGTTACTTGACAATGGAATCCATTGTTAGGTCATGTTGCTAAATATTCCGAACACAGTTTCTAGTTGTCTTGGAGAAGAAAAAAAAATTGAAGTTGTGCAAAATTTGATGGGCTAAAAAATGGGATTTAAATGCCATTACAGGCAAGGCGGGTAGGCTCAATGGGTGAAGTTGGCACATTCTAAGGATTTCCTTGAAGATTGAGTATGTCAGGGATGTTTAGGGACAAGTCACCAGCACCACATCGTATTTGTGGTGCTCTTTGTGGACCTATGTACACTCTATTCCAATCATTGTGAGGCCATTATAGACAGCTAGCAGAGGGACGCCATTTGGTCATCTGTGTTCACCAGAGACACGCCACATGACCAGTGTGTCGATTTTTCATGTTGCATGCAAGGATGTCCATTCACACATCATTCGCTGTATCATTTACGATAAATGCACCCATGATGCCACGGGCGCGCCAAGGCTTGGCGCAAAGGCGGGAAACTCGGCCCACCCCCCGCGCACCCCTGCGAAGCCAGCCGGCCCCCCCGCCCCCGTCTCCCAGCCATGGCCGGCCTGCAGCAGGCGGTGGACCAGGCGGTGCTGGCCGTGGCCAGGACGGTGGAGGATCGGGTGGACGAGGAGATCCGGCGGCTGGACAACCTGGACGGGGACGACCTTGAGCTGCTGCGCGAGCGTCGCCTGGCGGAGGCCAAGCGCATGGCGGCGCGCCGGCAGGCGTGGGCAGCGGCGGGGCACGGCGAGTACCGGGAGGTGCACGACGAGAAGGAGTTTTTCAGGGAGGTGAAGGGGGAGGAGCGGGCGGTGTGCCACTTCTACAGGCAGAACTCGCCCTGCCAGGTGGGTGGGTGGCTGAGTGGGCGAGTGAAAATCTTTACGGGAAACGTGAAAATTCGACGCGCTGGCCGCGTTACGTGTCTCTGCTGAACTCAGATAGTCAAACAGCGTCCCCCTCTGCTGTCGGTCAGCAATGACCTCAAATAGTTGGCAACAAACCCCACCCCACAGCATCAAGGAACACAGGTGGTTGCTGCAGCCACTTGTACAGGCAGAAGTCGCAATGCTAGGCGGGTGGTTGGGATCTGTTACAACCAGTTCTATGGGCAAAATTTTGAATGGGTGGGATTTGTTGCTGTTTGAAAAGCTACCAGTCATACAAGGGGGGCGTGCCTCCTGGGCAGGTGTGTGTGAGATTCTGTTGCGTGGTGGAAAAGGACGACGTGGGTCTGCAGTGAAAAAAGGGAGTGCACAATGCAGGCGCACAGGAAAGGAAGAAAACGTGCATTCAGGGGTTCGGGGGGTTGGGTGGACGTGTGCTTGTGAGTGAAGGGGGATTGACGTGCCAGTGATGGCGCCTGTGGCTTCTGAAGTGGGTTGTTCAGACGGAATCTGCTTGAAAGTTGGTGCAAGAACACTGCAACGACTGGGGCGCAGTGTGGGCAGTGCGCTTCCAAACCAGTGTTGCCAGTTTTGAGAATGGTGCAGGCATCCGTGTGACAGCGGGGGATGAGCGAACGGGGAGGAAAGGGGGCGTCGCTCGTTGCTGGTTGATTATCGAGTTGATGGGTGTGGAAGCGGGGTCTTGATTGTGTCATGGATTGGAGTGTATGCGAGCAGACAACGCGAAGGTTTAGCGCGAAGGTTTAGCGGGCTGTTGATGGCCAGCGAGGTGAAGCATGTTGGAGGCCTATTTCAAAAGAAAGAGATGGTGGTTGTTAGAGCGCCAAGGGGGATGTTTGGTTCTCGTACTCCACCTTGATGATGCTGGTGGCCCAATGAGCAGTTGTGTGCACAGAACGAAGCCTTGCTTTTGACGGAGACGCAATGTGATATCTGTTGCTTGCCAGGGTTTGAATGGGCAGGGCTTGTGTGTAAGATCATGTGAAGACTGCCTTTCGACACAAAGATGAACAGTTCCCACTGTAGGAATAACATGCACCAGAGGGCAGCATGTGCTGCAAGAAAAAAGGCACTTGGGAGGGAAGCCCACATGAGGTTTAAATGATCTTTTGTGCACATGACAAGTGCTTTGATTTTAGATAGTTTGCTGCTTGGGTGAAGGGCAGGAATGTTGGGTAATTGGCACTACAGCACTCTTTCTGTATTGTCAGAGTGTAGAGTCATTATGAGCCAATGTCATAAGCCCAACATCCCCCAAATGGTGAATGACAAATGCTTTGCCCAAAAGGGGCAGCTGCAATCACAAGAGAATGCTGCCGCATCTGAAAGTGGCAGGTAGAGGTGCAAGGCGCGCTTCAGGTGTCAGTTCCTGCTGAAGCTGAAGGTTTTGAGCCCTTTTATCTGATGTGTTACAAGACTGCTGAATTGACATTTGGCTTTCCTTCCAAGTCAAGTATCACTTTAAGGAAGTGCGAATCATCAAAAGGAAGTGCAAGACAGATTAGCACCTGGTGGTTGTGCGTATTGTGAAGGCACTCGCTAACGCTTTGCGCTTGACAAGGTTATCTCCACAATCTACCCTTGTGTGTTTCCCTCATGTATTCAGAAGAGCCAAGGAATGGTCTCATGGGCACAACACCTCTTTGTCGATGGATGTATGCCTGATGGCCAATGGCCAAGGCTTGCCACTTTGGGCATGGTGCTGTCTTTGAGGATATTTGTTTCCTTGCATGTTGGTGGTGACCATCAGGCCTGGCTCCTTGCAGTGTGTTATTCCACTGATGGCCATTGATACAGCGTTGACAAATTTTTATGCCTTGGCAACTGTATGTTGAAGCAATGGCAGTGTGTGTGTGTACTGCATGTCGTCTCGAACTGCTTAATTGAGTCCTGGCTATCAAAAGAATCCAAGCAATTCGTGCTGATGCAATAGGTGATGGATAGGCATCTGACAGAACTGGCTCAGAAACACATCGAGACCAAATTCATCAAGGTGCGGTTTTCTCCTCAAGCCTTCCCTGAGAAGCAACAATACAGAACATCTTGCTTTGAAGCAATGTAGAGTACACTGGGTTTATGGCATCTTCAATAGTGCCATTAGTCCAGTCCCTGTCAAGTTTTGCGTGTTTCCACACATCAAAGTGTTTGTCATTCGCAGGAATGCAAATAGAAAATATTTGCTGAACACCCACACCTCTGTGACAAACAATTGAGGGGCCCCAAAAGTGGCAGCTTTGCTGAACATTATTGTTGCAATTGTAGCACCATCAGATGCGATGCATGCCCAAAATTCGACTACTATCACACTTCAGAGGCCTGCGTGTGTTGATCCTGTGGCGCTGTTCCTCAAGGGGCATGAAAAAGAGCATGAAATGAAACCCCTGAGGAGGGGCATGCCGCGAGTATATGTCTTGTTGCTGTGCATGTTGCATTGTGTTTTGTGTTCTCACCCCACCATCTGCGATTTTACTGTGTCTTGCACAGTATGGAACAGAGTCTAAACAGCCTTATGCGGATGAGTGGGTACCCATTGCATTGCAAGTTTCTCCATGTTTGAGCGACGCCTCCAAAGGGGTGTACTAGTGGCACGGGGACCTTCTGTGACATGTTGATGTGACGTTGCCCACAGATAAATGCTGAGAAGAGTCCCTACCTCACGGACAAGTTGAAGATCTGGATGCTGCCCACCCTTGCCCTCATCAAGAATGGCAAGACCGTAGACTACGTCGTAGGGTTTGATGAACTAGGCGGCACGGACTCCTTTCCCACACAGGTCCTGGCCGATCGATTGGCCCGCTCGGAGGTCGTGTTTCAGGAGTCAGTGGCTGCACCCCTTGGGGCAGGCTCTCGGGACGCCAAGCCTGCTGTCAGAAAAGGTTTCACGTTTGAAAAGACGGGCTCTGATGAGTCCTCAGACTTCAGTGACTGAGCTTCAGGCTGGGGGGGATGAGCGCTAGATGTGCAGCATTGTGGGGGAATTGGGAAGATATCTGTTTCCAGTAGTCCGTGCTTTGAAACTAGTTCAGTTGTGGGGCGGCTGTGAATCGTAGGCGAGCGGTTGGAGGCTGCACAGAAGGCCAAAGGCTGCAGCGCGGTCCAGCTGACTGCGTGGAGATCACTTGTTTTCCCCCTGGAAGAGTGTGCGGGGGTCTTCCTGTTAGTGCCCTTTCAGTTTACCATTTGCTCCAGTTGAGCCTTGCCACACCATCGGAACAACCAAACAGGGTAGAGTGACTGTCCCATGACAATAAAGGGGAGGGATGCCCTTGGAGCAAGGCCATTGACATGGTGGCGGACTGTGCAGCCTTGACCCGCAAGTGGCCACTGCATTCATCTAATTCTTGTCGAACTCAGCATTTGGGGGGCTTTGCTATGTGTGTGTTTGTGTGTGTGTGTGTTTTGCCTGCCCAGGGACCTTGCGTTGCTGCATGCAGGGGTTAGCGTACGAGCTAATTGGCGTCACTGAATGCGAGGAGCCTCGGCGGTTTTGGCCAGGCCCAAGCATGACCACCAGCGATTGTCCACAGTTTGCATCCTGTACGCTTCAGATGCTAGAATGGCTCTGGCAGAAATAGAATGAAGCATGTCAGCTCCCCACTCGTCCAGAAGAGACACGTTTCCTTTATTACTGCTGATGTAGGCTGTCTGCGCCAGCATTGCACGTGCTGAAGTGGTGCAATGCTGCATCCGCCTACTGGATGTACTATTGACTTTTGGAAGTTTGCCTGGCACCATATGCGTGGCCGCCGGCAGCGTGTTGTGTCCGGAGGCTGGATACTATCGCTTGAGAAAACGTGTTGGGCATTGCCTTCACAACATTAGAACGCCAATTCAGCACCAACATCGACTTTGCGCAACTGTGCTGTCAGCGCGAATGGCTTGGCCTCATCGAGGACCATTGTACCTAAATCTGCGCCCGACGGTGGAGGTTGAATCTTTCCCAAACAACATGCACAAAAAGTCGTCTGAAAGTCGCAAGCACGCTTGCAAAATCCTGATGTGCGCAATTGTGCCGTGTACGTAGTGAGCCCGGCACAACTCGCTGTGCTGCGAGCTAGTTGCCATTGCCTCTGTGCTGGCAGATTGTGGTGATGCGCAAACACCCATGCTCTCGCAGAGCATCGAGCTATGGCGTAGGACTTGTGCCGAAGCGCGTTCGAGAACCTCGAAACTTGGTTCCTACACTTTCAAGCCAAAAATCAATCACGTGGAGCCTCGGACATTTGAATCGCGCTGCTGAAACTGTCCATCAGGTTTCTGCTAGAAACCCACGCACATGCGGGTCAGGTAAATCGCCTCTAACGTGCAAGGGCAGTGTTTTGTCATGGTTATGTGACAAATGTAATCAAAGGATTTGTGCGGGTCATGTACATACATGGCCCTCCAAATTGCAGCACTACCTCTTCTAGGTGAAGTTAACACTAAAGCTCACTGGCGCATCACGGGAGCTCTCAATTCCGATGTTCGAAACTGAGAATTGGCAAACAAATGGGAGTTTGGGGAATTTAGAGCGAAGCTGTAGTCACGGCACTGGCGAGAGGGCCATTAAAATACGGCCCATGCACCGGGTGCAAATGCGGCTGTTCTCAGCGTAGGCGCGCGTCCTGGCCTGCCAGAAACACAGGGCCGCTGCATCTAACAATTCTATTGCCCACGTGCCTAACTGGCCGGGCCAAGGAGGTATCTCTGTGGAGTTGAAACTATCTTTGCAGGTGAGATTCGGCCACAGGCAATACCACCTTGTCATACACAATCCGAATATCACGTCCCCAATATCACTGGTGCTGCAAGTCTGCCAGAAAATGGCTTTGGCTGCGCGAAAGCCATGTACATCTTCATGCACTCAACCAGTCGGAAGCTGATCCCGCCAACAATGCAATACGGAGTTGATGCAACGGCACAACACCATTGCACCAAGCAAACGCAGGCCAAGTGTAGCACCTCACTCTGCACGCAATCCACCTGCGCAGTGTGTACCATAAAATATTAAACCCTCCCGCATAGTAACGTAACGCTTGACCCTTTTTGCGGAGAAAACAATATAAATAGCAACACAAATCTTGGCCTTTTTGGGAAGAGCAACGTACAAAAAAATTAAAACTACGCTCTGAAATCAAAATGCGGAGCAAAAAGCATAACGTTAAAAATTTCTGATGCGAAAGGCTTGAGCATTTAACAGTACCACAAACCCAGCCTTACGAGAAGGCGATCTGCGCAACGTGTTTCTTGCTCTCGCTCTAAATGTCGAATTTTGTCAGCAGTGCTGAACAAATTTCGAAATTCGCAGCGGGAGCACAAGATTGCTAGATTAGCAATCTTTGCAGCGCAGCGCGCCAAACAAAATTGCTCGTCAGTCGTCAAACGAAAATTGAGAGTGTGGAACAAAACCGAGAGTGCTGAAAATTAAACAGAAATGTTCGGAATTCAATTTCAATTGAAGGCGCAATTTGGGCATGATGCGGCAGCGCGGACGGCACAAGGGCGAGCGGTGTCGTGGGCCCGAGTCCCAACTCCGTGACCAGGGTGCAGCTCCAACGGGAGCCCCGCCCGGCGCCTCTGAACCCTCCCGGCGTTCGCCGACTGTCGCAGGTGCCAGATCGCCATCGCAGTCCGGCCGCGCGGCCCGCAACGCCCAGGATCCCTAGGCGAAGGATTTGGAAGGCCGCACCCGCCGGTGGGCTGGTGGGGGCCGGAGCGCGATGGCGGGAATCGGCAAGGCCCTGAGCATGGTGCGCAGGAGGGAGGGGTGTCCAGCGGGAAGCGGATCAAGGGCCCCATCTGGATGTTTTTGAAATTCGCAGCAATTGGAATGGCAAATGGGCCTTTCGCGGGGCACCCCTTGCGCCAAGAGGCACCGATCGCCCCGTGGAAAATTGTTTTTGGGGCCTGTATTCTGCCATTAGTGAGGGGGGATCTGCGGACAAGATCCACAAGGTCCCAATCCCCACCCCAGGGCCTGGCATGCCGCCCGTTGCCATGATTTTGGGCGCCGCTCCCCGTTTCACTGGGATGCCTGGGAAGGCGTGTCGGGGAGTTCCAAACTCAGGAGCGGGGCGCCCATCGTGCGACGTGTTTCCTTGCAGCCGAAAAGACAGTCCGGAGTCCTCCGCAGCGCGCGTTCCCCTGGACTGAATCGGCGCCTTGTCCCCCTGCCTGTCGAAGGGCCGGCGACCAGCCATCCAGCGCCATTTCCCCACCTTCCCGGAGATGTCCGTTCGAGATTTTTTAAGAACTGGGCGAAATTCCACGACTTGTCGATGACTGAAACGCCCGTGGGCGATTCAGCCAGATGGAGACTTGTCTCCAGATCAACCACCCCCCTCACCCTCACCCACCCACCCCCCTGTGGTATTTGTTCTGTGATTTTTTCAGGGAGGTGGTATTGATTGGCTGTCACTGCCTGTCCCAAGATAGCCTGGCTCCTGAGACAGATATTTCTCGCCAGATCTCACCGTCTCTATGATCTGACCCAACTTTCAGCGCTTGATGTTCTAATTCTTGAAACAGCACACCAACATAGGAATTTCCCCACTCCTAACCTTTCTTGTTGCGCTTTTGCTTTTGTTCTCTACCTGAGTTTTTCTGCTTCTGCTTTTTGTTCCATGCCATTCCTCATCTTCGGGGAATTTTTCTTTTTACTTTTGCCCCACTCTTTTTTCCATTCTCCCTGTCCGTTTCGGGAATGGCTGTGGGCATTGGATCGCCTTGCTGGGGTGATGGTGGAGCTGATGGCCAGCCTTGCCTTTGCACAATTGCCTCAATGCGGAGACTTGGCGCCACCACTGTATTCTACCACACTGTCTGCAAAGAGGCACCCTGTTCAAGCATCTTTGCCTTGATTGGTATCTTGTTCTGATTGACTTCAGCGATGATGGTGTGTTTGTTCTGACAGAAAGGGCTGCTGGGACTGGTGGGGCAGCACCAGTGCAATGTGGACTTGATCTTCAAAGGCAAGAATGACCAGCCCATAAGGAGAGCCACAGTGAAGACGGGCACCCCCGACGCACCCAAGAATGAAGAGCTGCCACTGTACACTACAAAGGACAGCATCGTTGGAGAGGTATTAGAAATGTTCACCCCCTTGTCTCCTGCTGAAAATCCCTGTAAGTTCTGTTGTTTGTTCTTGAGGCGGAAGGTTCGCTGACTACTTAAGAGATGGAGAGAACACTTGGATGTTGAAGCATGCACCCTGCCTGTTCACTCTCAACATTTTTGGGAGGATCCCTGTGGATTCCACTGATGGCATTCGACAAGAAGACTTGGCAAATGAAGGCATTGCACCTTGAAGGTGGCACCTTCAAATTAGGTGTTCAGCAGTATCCATCACAAGCTTGTCTGTTACCAATACTACCATACAACCCCACACCAGTTGGTTGCACCCAATGCACCTAGTGATCAATGGCAAAAACAACAACACACACATGATTAATGCATGCCCTTGTTTAGTGGCAGTGGCACGCGCAGTGAGCAGTGTTTTTCATGCTGTCTGCCAGGACACATTCATGCATTTCCTACCATCCCCATCCTCGTCCTTCGTGTTCGTCGTTTCTCTTGGCCGCATTTCTTTCAGTGTCTTTCCTGGATCTTGTGGGCTCAAAACATTGAGGGGCCATTCCTGAGACATGCTTTCACACAATTTTGCTGTTAGTTGCACTGGTGAGTCGATGACACAATGCATGATTTGTGTTGCTCCACATGGAACATAAGAATGTCAGTTCTGTCAAGTGCTTGGCTGCATTTTCCAGAGTATGACAGAGCAGTCCTTGTGGCTTCCAGGGTGGGGACAGCCAGGTGCTGCCCTTGAACTGTGCTTCTGTGGGAAAGCGGCTGAAACTCAAGGGCTGAACTATCTGGTCTGGGCCTGTGACCGCTGTAGCCTTCCATTATTTGTTCCTTTTTGTGGCACTGGTCAAGGTGACCAGCGCCAGCTTCAGCAAGATTCAGTATGGTGTGAAATCTCAGCCCCAAGCAATCATACAACTGGAACCAAACAAGAGAAAGCAGTGCTGTCCTGATTGTATTTTCTGCCTTCCTGCAACCAGCTGCGCTTGAACACCAAAGGCAGGAGAATAAGTGGGGAATCAATGTAATTTTACAATTGGAGGACAGTCAAAGATATGTTGTTGTTCTTTGGCAGTGTTTGGTCTTGCACTTCCATCTAAGAGAATGAGCTGGATGCAGGATTGTCAGTCGATCGTTCACCTTTGGGAATTCGCATTGAATTAAAGTGAGACCCAATGTCTGGGATGGCAAGCATTCATGCCCAAAGGCATGGTTGGCACGTTGCTGTTGGGCTTCTTCACAGTGTTCTCAAATTGCCAGCTGCCAATGTGTTTGTCACTTGTGTTTGAGTTGACAGCTGACACCCCGTTTGGGTTGTTTTCATAGGTGCGGTTGTCACCTGTGCCAGGAAAGAAACTGGAGCACACAGGCGTGAGGGTCCAGTTGATTGGGCAGATAGAACTGGCCTCTGATCGTGGTCATTACTACGATTTTCTGTCTTTAGGTGAGTCATGCCCATGCCTGCAAAATGTGCAGAAACTACTTCCATTAGCTTGCCACACAAGGCTGTCATCCCCATGTGCATGAACTGACCTGACAATCACTACATGTACTCTGCAGCAACATAAAACGCCAAGACAGCTGCAAGGCGTGAGTGATGCAAGTCAAGGGCAGTGCCCTGTCAGACGTTGTCCAAGGACAAACCATCAAAGCGGATTGTGCATTGTTGCCTGTGTGGGTGAATTTATCCATAACGGCAGTGTGGAAAGTGCACACAAGTGGTGGCACACATCCGTGCTGACTCCAAATTATAGGACAACATCAGTTGATGTAGCAGTTTACAAGAATCTGACAATGATTGGCAAAATATTGCAACTCAACCTGTCTCATCATACCCCTTTGTCATGCTGCCAGCATGGAGTGCTTGGGCATGATGTGTGCCTTGTCCATTGTGCTCCTAGCCAAGACTGATCGCGCACCACAACCTGATCAATCCCATTTTGGGGCCTAGCAACACGTTCCGGTGCAGTCTTGTGAGATGACTGTAGCCACATAGCTTCAGGTTTTGGGGCTAGGGGTGATACCTGAACTGTTGATGGAAGCGCAAATGTTGAAAAGAACTGGTTGGGCCCAAATGGAAACTGCCTGTACTGTTTTGCTGAACTGTTTTGCAACTCAATTACCTGGCTATTCTGGTACGACTTGAAAGGCGCACAGCAAGGTGATCCCAATTTTGAGGTGACAAAGTTGGGGGTGTTATAATGAACACTTTGTTGCTGAGTCAGCCAGATGTCATTTAGCTTGTGCAAGGGGCCATTGATTTGTAACATATTTCACACTGACATCCTTATCTTGTACGCTTATTATGTGTTTGTTACTGAATATCATATATCTATGCATCGTATTTGGGCACATTGAGCAAGTATTTATGCAATTGAATCCGGAGTTCGACGATCTTCATCACATTCTGTGTGTGCCTTCAGCTCGGGAGTTGGCGCCCCCTGGCGACATGATGACGATCGAGACGTTCCCCTTCGAGTTCAGCAATGTTGAAATGCAGTATGAGTCGTACAAGGGCAAGCAAGCACGCTGCAGGCAAGGACAATGGAGCTCTAAAGGCTGTGCAAACCATGCTGGTCAATCGACTTCCTTAAATTGCCGCATCAGCAGCATGGGTCATTGCGCCCCGTGAGGCAGAAAACCTCATATGCAGCTCAGAATAATGTTTGCATCTGGCTGTGGCATCGAAAGAGAGTACACAAGCCATGTAGTTTTGACACATGCAAGCCTTTGTGAGCAAAGAGGCCATTTCGGGGCAGCTGAAAGTTGGCAGGGTTGGTTGCCAACTGTTTGCGAGATAGGCAGCGCACATCTTGGTGACAGCCAGCTGCTGTGTCCTCGCACAAATCAGCTTCCTTTGGGAGATGAATGGTATTTTATATCCTTCCTCCCACTGCAATAGCTCCACAGGTGCAGGGAACAAGGAAAAAAATATCCAAACTTGTACCTGGTGCCATGTGAGCGTGACACTGCCTGTTCCCTGTTTACCATCATTTTGACCACATGAAATGGTCCGCCAATATGCACATCTTCCACACATTTGTCCAGTAAGACAGGAAGTGACTTTTTGTGTGTTGCAGTGGTACATCACCTCACAATTAAGTAATCTGGCGTGCAGGTACTTGTTGAGGGTGACAGTCGTGGGCAAGGGCATGAACCAAAGCAATGTAAAGGACTTCCAGTTCTGGGTGCGCAACTACAATGAAGTGCCACGTGTGGAGGATGCAACTGTGAAGGTGTGTACTGCCATTCATCCATTCATTCGCCTGTTAAGCAGTGTTGAAACGTGCATGCTCGCTTTCACTCTGCTCTGCTGCTCGTAAAGCCCTGAATGGACAGAATCCAGAAATCCGTTCTTGAGCTCTATTGTGAATGCCGACCCATTTGTAGTTTGAGGAGCTTGGCTAAGCGGACAGTGAATTGCCTGTGGATTGCAACTGGGCTCTCATGGTAGACCACGTCCTTGGGACCTGGAGCAAATCTGTGTGGCAGTATTTTGAACCTTTTGGCATGACAAAGTGCGTATGCTCTTTGCATTGGTGTCCTTGCACCAAGTTGACGATGGGCACCTCGCCATTCATATTGTATGAGTTTGCTTATCTGCCATGACACAGAAACGATGGCCAAACAGCTTACTTTCCACTTCACATGTGTATGACATGACCCCATGACAGATGATGGCGATTGTGGGCACATGTGCATCCACCAAACATTGCGGAATTATGTGCTCTTCTCTGCTTAATTTGGTGCAAGTTCTTTGATTCTTTGTTTTGATACTGTACATAGCATTTTCAAACTTTGCAGTTGCATTTGCATTAGTTGACACTGATTGTGTTCAATTAGATATTTGCACTGCCAGTACATTGCTTTTGTGGGCTCGTGCTTGTCCTGAGCAACAATGCCATCCCGGAAAAGCGTGGATGCATGTGATGCGTTGGCAAAGTCGGTTCATTCGTCATTTCCAGGTGGTGGTCAACACCTAGACGTGCCTGGACGTTGACCTCGAGCATGGGCTCACTGTGCAGAGGTACTGCAGCGAAATACTGTAATAGATCACTTCGACAAATGCCTTGGTCTGAATGGGTGCCGGCCTACTGTCGATTTGGAAAACTTGCCCTGCTCAGGTTTTTTCAGCTTCCGTTCCTTTTGCTGTTGGTCCAGATGGAGGTTGGCATCGAAGAGTGCCTGCACATCGAATTCGAGTACAGCAAGGGCTGGTACAATCTCAAGGACGTGGTGACAGGCAAGATCTACTTCCTGCTGGTGCGCATCAAGCTCAAGTACATGGAGATTGAGATACGACGCAGGGAGACCACGCGTGTGGGCTCCACTCCAAAGAACGAGACAGAGATCATTGGGAAGTATGAGATCATGGATGGGGCGCCGGTGAGGGGCGAAACCGTCCCCATAAGGTGAGGCTAGGATTCTCTGTGAAATGCAGGTGATTCACCTGAGGTGAAGCATTTGTGGGTGTTTTGCTTGTCTGTGGTGGTGCAGTAGCAGGAAGGAAGTGGAGCAGAGAAAAGTGAACATGGACTTGTTGTCATGAACGGGTGGTTCTTCTGTGTGAGGGAATTTGTGTGCTGTATTGTAACAGTTCGCACAGGAAAGGGTGTATCCACTATAATTGCTGCAGACTGCCATTACGCTTGCGGCATTGCATTTGCATGTCATGTTGGCAGCTACTTCCTCTGTCCGAAACTAATTGACCTCTATTTGAAAGGCAAATTTCATTACCAAAACGACCTCAAAACCACACAAAGAGTTCAAAATCAAAATCCTTGATTATCAATCTTCACGAAGTAGTGACACCCGACACCTTTGAGAGTGGACGAAATGTAAATTTTGGCCATTTTTGTGCGAAAATTTTCGACCTTTACTAGGTGGAAGACCCTTGTTGCAAATTGATCCCAAATCGCAATTCTTAACGGATTGACTTTGACTTTTTGACCGTATACTCCCAACTCGTAGCCTCAGCTTTGACAGAAGTTTCATTGAAAACCGAAACTTCTATCATGGAGGAGTAGTGTGCGAAAATCACAGAGGACAATTAATTCCGGACAGAGGAAGAGTATGTGAGCCATGCTTTTGTGACTCCAATGTGCTGCCAGAACTCACGTCCAGCGTATGCCTCGATCCCAGGATGTACCTGACGCCATACGACCTCACCCCCACCTACGAGAACGTGCACAACAAGTTCAGCGTCAAGTACTTCCTCAATCTCGTGCTCGTGGACGATGAGGACCGGCGGTACTTCAAACAGCAGGAAATCGAGCTGTTCCGGTTCAAGCCAGAGCCCGTGAAGGACAAGAATTAGGCCCTGGCGGAGCCTGTTAGGAGCATGGATCCTGCCGGCAAGCCCACTCTCTTCAATGGCCACGCTCGGTATTGGCAGTCTGGCGCATTGCCGCGCATGCACAGTGGATTGGCTGGCATCATCTATCAGGTGAAAGGGGGACAGATTTGCTCATCTTATGGTCATTGTAGTCAATGAGAATCTTGCAGGCTGGGTTCGGCCGACTTTTCAAGTTCAAGGGGGCGGATTTGCTCAGCTTATGGTCATAGAAGTCGACCAGAATCTGCCCAACTGATCTTGGGGGATGTGGCCTGGATACGGCGGGGCAAGGGCTCCAGCTGCCGTGGTTGCTGGGTGGTGAATTGCAGGGATTGAGGACACGGGCGTGAATGAGAAGTAGATGAAAGTTAAGTTCACCATCCTGATGAGGTGATTTGTGGCCTGTGCCTCTCATGAGGATGTTCTTCTCGCCGAGTTTTAGTGCCTGTGTCTGAGTGGGGCCTTCCCTGCGGTCTCATAGCACGAGCTTGACTTGAACGCGGAGAATGTAGAATTCTGAACTTGTCACGATCTTTGGCCCATGGATGCCAGCGAAACTGGCAGTCGCTGAAGACGAGCTTGCCTGCCGCACGGCACCTTTTTTTTTGGTTGTTTTGCGTTTCGACATCACCATACGAGAGATTCTCGACGGATCCTGGGCCCACACATATTACAAATGCAGTCGGAAAATTTGGCCAGGATGTGTGTTCGTCTTCTTTGGGACTTGCCACGTGGACAGTGGATAAACTGCTACCAGGCAAATGGTTGCTGAAATATTGCAATTTTCTATCCATGCCTAAATCTTGTAGTCAAAGACATCAGGGCATGACCTCGTGTTTAGGAGGTTCAGCCCCAAGAGACGCTCCGCTCCGCTGTAGTCCATTGCCGTGTACTCCGGCCTACGGGCCCCTCTCAGGGGGTGCCGCCCCTCGACCCTGCCATCCTTCATCAGCACTCATGTTCAAGTACTGCGTTGTTGTAACCAGAACCGATCGAGTATTATCGACAGCTGAACACATTGAGGTGATGAGACAATAGGAAGTGAAGCAAGGGCATTGACGAACGGACCAGATATGAGGGACAGACTTCCAGTCGTCCCTTTGCTCCGCTGTAAACCGTTGCCGTGTGCTCGAGCATACGGTCCCCAGTCGGGGGGCGCCACCCCTCACCCCTGCTTACCTTCTTCAGCGTCACTTGTCATTCGTCACTCGATTCGTCACTCATTCGTCACTCATTCGCCACTCCTCATTCTTTGTGTGCTTCTGGGCTTGTGTGCCGGATATTTTTATATCAGGACGGGTTAACGCGTGCCGCAGCAAACCAGCCAAGCGCTGCCTGGACTTTCAAAGTACTGCCTTGAAGCACCGCCCGAACATCCAATCAAGGCAAAGGATTGACACTGGGAAAAGGTGGGGAGACTCGAGCTTTGCGTCCTGAATGCTGCGCTGACAACAAACATCTGCCGATCCGGGAATTCCATACAGTTGCAGTGGTTTATATTGTGTCAGCGCGATTAGCACGACGTTGAACTCTTCCAAGAATGCCGACAAACTTCCGAGCCGCCGTCCATCTCGCACGACAGAAACTCGGCAGCGCCACGCCCCAAAGGCAAAGAGTCGTCCCTCCCCTCCTGCTTCCCCCGCCAAAGCCCCACGCTCCGCGTCACCTTGGCGCGGCGACCCACCCCCCACCCCGCCCCGCCCCGTCCACCGCCATCATCATCCCCCGCCGCGCTTCCCTGGCAGCATCCCCGGCCTCTGCGCCTCCCAACCCTCCCAATGCCGCAGGGCGGCCGGCAGAGGCGATTCGTCCCCGACGAGAGGTGCCTGGGTGGTGCGCACGTCATTCAGGTGCCCCCGGAGTTCGCTCGCAGCAAGCAGCCCACAGTGACCATCGCGCTGTCCAGCTGGCGGAACCACCGTCAAAATGACGTCCTGTGCGCAATTTGGGCGAATCGGTGGCCTGAGAGAGCTCTTTGGCTTCTTTAATTGCATTCGAGCAGCGGCTTCCAATTTCGCTCACTCCTTCATAGCCCTCGGATCCATGAGACGATCGCTGCTTGGTGCGTGCAGGCTGAGTACCAAAACATGCGCCGGAAGGTCTACGAGGCGGAGCCCACTGTAAGCACTTGCAGGCGCCATGTCTGGGGCGCGGAGATCTGCGCACGGTCGAATCGAGTCCTGGCTCTCGGTGCCGGGGATCTCTGCGGCGTCACCTTCGCCATCATTCAACTCGAAGCTAGTTGAAGACAATGATTGGTCCGCAGTAGCTTTGTGAATCTGCCCCAGGCGATGTTTCTATCTAAGTCAGAACCGCCAAACCCTCCGACGCCCAACGCACAGTTGGGTTCCACGCTCAACCTTTGGAAAATGGCGAAAGAACTGGGTGGTTGGTGCTGGGTACCTCATGAGTTATCCATGGCACAGCTGCACAGGCAGAGCACAAATGCACAGCAAACCACCACTGCATCGTTATGGTAGAACCAGATATCGCAGCTGAAGACTTCGTGTCAGGTTGCCATTCTGCAACTTCAAGGGACCTGATGGGCTCTTGAAGGTGATGCAATGTTTTGGATTCACCAGGGAACAAGAGATAATCACCAAACGAAACGCGTTGGGGCCTTCACCAGTTTCGGTCTCCTCAGAACAACTGTATTTGTGTGGATGCCCATGTTACCTTGTGTCAACTGGTACCCGAAGCATTCCCCCCAAATTGACTGTTCCCCAAGCACAACATTTCTGGGGCACCATGAGTACAGCAGAAAATTGAATTGACAACACTGTCAATTCT
This sequence comes from Ostreobium quekettii, assembly GCA_905146915.1. NCBI lineage: Eukaryota > Viridiplantae > Chlorophyta > Ulvophyceae > Bryopsidales > Ostreobiaceae > Ostreobium > Ostreobium quekettii. The sequence continues at coordinate 12,272 of CAJHUC010000825.1, read as the reverse complement.
GCACTCATGGGAATGCGGCACTCCGCAGTAATAGCTGACATACTGCTGAGTATCAAACTGGTTTCTCACTCCACATGCTGTCTTGGAGTACTGTGGTGATGGAGCCATCACCACATCATCTTCAACTAGTTGTCCTTTCAAACATTGTTGCCACAGACAATCCATGCTCAGTAGTGTATTTCCATCTGCGGCCACCTTCTGCTGCAGCTGTCATCAACCTGTTGGAAACAGCCACCACAATGTGGAAGGCACTGCCATCCAAGCGGGGATGGCTGTCTATTGCCATCAGAGCACGGTATGCTGTGCTTTGCATCGCCATAAACAAGCGAAAGACAGGCCACTGTGCTGGGCTGCACACATCCCCAGTTTGTGGCTGAATCATGTCAAGAATACATTCTTGGGTATTTGGGCATACATGCAACACTCTTCACCGCCACCACTCCTTTGCCTCGGGGCGCCTGAGCTTGTGACCTCAGACTACAACATGTGCAGGACAGTGGAAGAAAAATGTCTTTTAGTCATTGAGCAAATGCACTATCCCACCCATTTTGAGAATTTGGCTGTGGTCTGTGGCGCCAGACACAGAGAATCGTGTCTGCGCCACAAACAGCTTCCTGAAAGCTGGTGGGGTCGGTATTGATCCCGTAGTCCCTGGACACCGATTTGCTCGGGCAAAGAAGGAACCTGATGGCCACGTCCTTGCGTTGTCAAGTGACATTTCTTGATGATGACGATAAACGTATGTCGCATGTCCGCAAATGGTGTGGAGCCCAATTTGAAAATGCTTGCTTTTCTGATGTTGGTCGCCTGTTAATGAAGCTCGTCGAGGGAGGCGTGAGGGGCAGCATTAGCCGACCTGGCACCTCGCACTCCATGCAGGTCAGTGCCACGTCAATCACAGGCCATTTGAAATAGCCAAACTACACGTGGAGAAAACTCGATGAGTAACGATTCTTGATGGTGACATGTGAAATTCTGTCCCGTGCTATTCCATTCTTATGCATGTTCATTGATGTAATTGTGAGCGAGCGAAGCGAGAGGAGCTTTATTAATAGTGTCATTAAGTCGCCTTATAACTCACCACTACACAAAGTACTTTCTGCTTCCAGTACAGCAGCTATCGCCTGCGCTTCTGACCCGTTGTCCTTCTGGCAAGGACGCAGCATCGCCACGCAAACTGCACCCTTGTTTGCTGCCTTTTGCCTCGATAAAGTACTGAAGCAGGGCTGCACACAAAGCACTGCGCGTGCTGAATGCTGTGGCCGCTCAACATTTCAAAGCGAGAACAACCTCCACTAAACAGCATGACTCGATGTTGACCACAAAACACCGTACACTAGTAAAAAGCAGGTCAAAATGTACGGTTTTGGGTGTACCTCGTAGCACAATTGAAAATCGTGCAGAAATCCTGTTAAACCGTGTATTTATCGTATAAAAATGGGGGAGCAAACCGCGTAGTAACAATTGAGTGAGTGCAAATGATTTTACACTTTTTGACGCCTTTTCTACACAATTTTTACACGGTTCGAGACCGTGTAATTTGGCCAGCTTTTTGTTTGTGCATTGATCACGAGTACGGTACAAATGACGTGCTAGCTGCAGCATTGAGAACTGTTGTGGCGGCAACACACGGTGCGACTGCGTGTGCACTTAATGCTGTACACGATGTAACAATGTAAATACCCTAAATCCGCCCATGACAAAGGACGTGAATGATCCACGGTACAACCAGTGTTACAATGCATACGATACAACTCTGACATAATGACTGCAGTGAAAATGGAACAATGTTATAACAACACAAAATGTACCGCAACAGTGCAACAGTGCAACAAAGTTTTCTGCAGCATGAAATGCAACAAACTACAACAAATTTGTGCAGCTTCTGCCCTGTCGTCGTGACGTCCTCCATTAGGCGTACATGTGAGTCATACTCACATGCGCAGAGTCGGTGCCCAATTTTCCTCCGATGTCGCGCAGCCCGTGCAATCAGCGGTGCTGAATCCATCCGATGCACAAGGGGCGGTAATCGACGGAGCTCGCGCCGACGTTCCGAAATGCGCGCCGCGTCCCATTACTTTGTCGGCTGCACGAACATCGCTGATGTTGGTTTTCCAGAATTGATACTTCAGTTCAAACTTCCCTTAAATTGACAATACTTTAAAGTATTTAGTAGCTGTTTGTGCATTGTTATATTGTGTGAGCAGCCACGTAGGCGGTCGGTGGGTTCTTGCTTGTATTATTGTGTGAGCAGAGGTGCGTTGAATTCATATGCCCGCTTGTAGCACATAGGTATTGATGATTCATCGTGATGTCATGATTATGTCGACATGTGCAATGACTGGGGCTCTGTGCGTCTCCCGGGACCAGAGCAGGCCCGGCAACAAGGCTGGGCGACCAATGGACATGGCACGGAGGCTGAGCCTGAACAAGTAAGTTCCCCGGTACTTGCGATACTGAGCCCAGTACCTGTAAGAGCTATAATAATGCACAGCAAAATCCCTGTACCGAAAAGCAAAAATGAGAGAATGATGATAAACTGCTGATGAAGAGCATCAATACTATACAAAATTAAGAGGTACTTGAAGGACTAACAAGTCCCAGCACAGTAACAACCTCAATGATATTATCCACATCGCTATTGCCAACCTGTTGCATGCCTGATCCGAACCAAAATCAATTCTAGTCAACATACGGCACCAGTCCCCATATTGATCCCAATCCAATCTCCTTGCAATGGCCGTCTCATCGTGATGTCGTCTTGGATGTGCAACTGAAAATTGGCTGTTGGCTTCTCGGGCATAAGGGCGATCTCGCGCAAAATTATTTGAGAACTTATCTACATACAGGTAACCTCGAGTTTAAAAAATACTGTGGATAATGCAATTTCAATTAGACAGGCGGTTCTTCAGCTTGCAAGTCAAGCAATCAATCAACCAATCATTGATTCGAGACATCGTTGCACAAGAAGAGGGGGTATGTTGGGAAGCCATCAAATTGGCGAGATTGCAGGCAGGCTTGTTATTTACGATCCAGACACTTTCTATTTACGGCCATTTACGCATAAAAATGGTGTTACGTTTATGCGTGTAAATAGCTGTAGAATGTGTAAAAATAGGGAGTTTGTACATAAGACACTGACAGAGTCAGTGAGTCTGGGGGGCGGCATTCAGATGCGCTTGAGTGGGCAGAAAACGACCTTTTGTTCTACAACGACCTTAGGCCTTGCCGAGGGCGAGGTGGGCGCTGTGATGCGGGTGCTGAAAGGCCGCGGTCTGATAGTTGTTTGGGACATATTCCGTGCAAGCTGGGAGCGCCGAGCCGTAAAAATGCGTAAATATGGCCGTAATAATGGCCATTTATCTGTTTACCCGTTTTTACCCGTAGAAACGTAAACATAAAAATGGTAACGTAAATAACAAGCCTGATTGCAGGTGAGAAGCTTGCAGTGAAGAAGCCATGGGAGAGTCCTGCGCAGCCCAGGCGAAGGAAGCGCTGGCAGAAATGGGTGTTCCACATACCTTCATTGCATGTTCGCATAGTGCTAGACCTCTAATAAACGTGCATAAGCGATGCAAGCGAGTTAAACTGACTCTAAATTCTAGAATTTGGAATTTAGCAATTTTATATCACCAATAGTGTCAAATTTTACAAATCTAAATTGTATTTATGAAGTGCTGTACAGATTAACTAGTAGAATAGTGTTTTTTGTATACACATCATCCATACAAAATGCTACACGCCGTATCAGATAATTGTTAGCAGTTAACAAAGTAGTCAATCAGGTTTGCAGGGTACTGCATGACCTTGGCAGCGCCTCTGGCTCAACCCTCACCAGCGAGACTGAGAAGGCGGGGCAAAGCAGGGCGTGTGACTGCGCGGCTGCCTGTGGCCGCAGGGCGCGCCGCCGCGCCACCACCGACCTGACGATGGCCAACCACACCTCCAACATGCACCACATGTGGCGGCGCATCGAGGAGCAGGACTCCCTCACGGAGAGGAAGAAGAACTTTCTGGACGCGCGCGTCTACCCCGTGCCGCAGAGGGCGCCCGGGAGGAGTGAGGTCTGCCAGGGGATCGCGTCGTGGCTTCCCAGAAACGGCAGGTGCAGTGCTTGACTGAAGCGAGTTTCATAAAAAAAGAAGAGAAGAGAGTTCATAGAATCATAGTTTTAGTTTGTATTTCTCGTTAGATTTCAATGAACCAATCACGACTCTGCTTTGCAAACGCAAAATAGGAAGCTGGCGGCTACCTCATTGCCTTGTTCTGTAAAAAATCACGATGATGAAGCGAGTTTTAGTTTCAGCATCACTATCAGTTTCAGTTTCCTTAGGTTCTCATGAAATAATTCATGGACAATGCTTTACTCGGGGAAAGTAGGGAGCTCCTGGCCTTGATATGTAAGAATTATTGATGATGATGATGGAGCGAGTTTAAAACGCCCTCTTGCGAGAAAATGAACAAACAACTGCAAATTATTGAGTTTTACACCGTTTTTGCCCAAGAGTATATTCGAAGTGAGTCAAGTTGATTCGCAAGCCGCTGTTTGCCGCTGTGCTGAGTTTTTTGCGGCGCGTTCTGTGCAATACTAGTAGTATGCGGCGCAGTGCCGCGCGTGCTAACTGCGTTGTGCTGTGCCGCTGAAGCACATAACAGTGCAGTTGCGCTGCGCTGCTTCGCGCTGCAGATTGGTACTGATCCATGTGCAGTGTATGCGTGTGTGCGGTGCTACGTTGCGCTGCTTTGTGATTTCGGCCAATGAGGCTGCACTTTTGCGCTGTGTCGAATTGTATTTATATCCAACAAGATCATCGTCTATCCAATGAACATTGCGTTACCCTGCCCGACCCCAGGGCAGCCCCAAGATATGAGCCTCGCTCAATTCCACCCATGCCCTGTGACATCCATAAAATTCGTTGTCGTTTGCAAAACGGATACAACTAGTGTTAGAGTGGTGTGTTTATTGTTAACACAGCTCTGATGATGGGTGCATTCTCAGAGATGAGAATGAACATATATTCACTAAGATATTATATGTTTTGCAGGACTCACGATGACGAGGGGAGGCCTGTCAGCCGGTGCAACCAGGAGTTCATTGAGCATCGCGAAGCAGGCAAGAAGAGTCTCTTCTTAAAACTGTGTCCGGGGAACACAGTTTTGGGAAAATGTGGCACAAGGCTTACGATTTTGAAAGTCCAGTACTATTTGTCGTACTACAATGCAGGATCAATTTAAGTACTGTAACGTAGTACTGCATTAGGTACTTCAACATAGCACTGTATTGAGTACCATAATATAGGGCTGCATTGTGCCACTTTTCCCGTGTGGGTGGATCTCACCAGGCAGAATTGCCTGTCGCACATTGTGCTATGCATTGCGCAGTGCACAGCCCACGGTGACGTACTGTCCACGCAACAACATACACACGGTATTTGTTGAGGGGCTATCTGACATCAGATCATCGATGTTGAGATCTAGCCTGAGTTCCTTGTGTGCACGGCGCCCAGATGAGGAGCTCTGGCAAAACGCGATGGGAGATGAATGTCCAAGGTGAGCTTCAGGAATTCAGGAAATTCCAGCGCTCGCAACCAGTTGCAACATTTCTTGCTTGTACGCAATGTGCATTGGCTTATGTGCCCTCAATGCAGTGCTGCCGTTAAGTACTGCATGCATCGACGCAAAGGCTCGTGCCTTGAAGGTGAAGAGGGACGGGACTCGCGTTCCTAGCGTCACGTTGACTGAAAGCGTGGCAAAATTGGCATTGAACCTTCTCTCACATGTTGAACGTCGTTGAACCCAGAATCCAACAATTAGCTCAGTGTTAAGGCTTTCCAATTAAACTCAAGAAATGCCCTTTGCATTTAACTAAATCCAAGCATTTAGACGCCAGCTCCACATTTTGCTCCAGAAAAGCAAATGGCTGTGAGCAATACCTATGCGAGTTTTTGATTGCTGTCCATGTAATGTACTCTTTTCCATTTCCTGACGCCATGTTTTGGATTTAATGATGCCGTCTGTTTGCATCTGTATCCACCATATCTGCCTAACCGTGACGGCGGCGACGAATGTCCACTCTGCGCGAAACGGTGAACCCTTTTCCACAAACTTCCGATACCTTTCATTTCCAGACATGAGGTCGTGAATGTCACGAAGGTCATGAACGTCATTTCGGGTTTAGTGTGTTTTAGTGTGTTTAGACTCTAGGGTTTTAGGTCCCTGGTACCCTTCATGACCTACATGACCCCTTCATATTCGGTAATGATAGGGATTGGACAGTCCTTCCCTTTTCGACTGCGCTCCCTGACTGCTGTCCTCCCGCGTCGGCAGTACCGACCCCCTGTACAGGGCCTTCCGGGAGGCCCTGCTGGGCGACATCGTGGCCAACCGGCTGTACGAGGAGGACAGGCTCAACAGGCTGTGGCGGCGGTACATGCGGCGTAACGCGGCCGAGCACCGGCCAACGCTCATGGCGGTCATACGCGACCTCAAGCACGAGCTCCGGACGAGCTGAAGGCCGCTGGCTGACCCATGTTCGGGACTCGGGGCCCAAAGAAACGGGAGGCGCGAATGCTCGTTCATTGAGCTTTGGAGCGTTGCGCTGTCGCCTGTTTGGGGTAGTGGGAAGGAGCGGGAAGCTGAGGGTTTGCACACCGTGGCGATCTGGCCACGCCGAACGGCGCCGGGGGGGGAGGGGGATCCCGCTGTGCCTCCGTTGTCTGGAGGCTGTCTGCGCCGAGAAATCCACGCTAAAGGCCTTGTGGTGCCCGCGGCATGCGGCATTCCCTGCCATAGTATCTGCTGTGCCAAAGGTCTGACACAGTGTGTCAGACATCCGCTCGTTATGTCTGTTGAAAGCTCACTTCTGGAAACACGTGTAGAAGGCGTCAAACATGGTGCACAGGAAGTAACGAAACGAGGGGTTGATGGGGTGGAGCGCCCCACGCCGTCTGCGAACTTCCCGGAGGGCGTTTAGGGTGTTTGTTAAGGGTGCTAAGAGTGGGCCCGAGGGTGGGGGTGATGTCCTCAGTTGCAAGACGACGAAAGGAGCGCTGTGCAGCGCTCCTGAGGTAGACACATGTAGAGCTAGTTCAACATCTTCGTGGTGGAAACAATGTCCATCGCTGTTGTCCACTGTGGCCCTTCCGGTGGCAGACTGCATGCAGGGCTGCGTGTTGGCCTACATGATCCTTCGATGCGCAAGGGTATGCCGAAAAGGAGCGTGGTGTTTGGCGGCAGAATCAGCCAGAGCTGCTCACGGTTGTCGTTGCAGACACTGGCCCGTGGCTGTGAGCGCACCGTGAGGTATCGTACAGAATCGTACAGAAGCTTTCGCAGATTTAGGAGGTGGGGTCATGCGCAACCTCCGGCGGAAATAGCAACTGGGCTGAGGAGCGGGCCGATTGGGCGGTTACGAAGGAGTAAAGGAAGACTCCATCACTTCTTCGTTGCGTCTGTTTCTGTGGTTTCGGTTTTCCACTTTTGTCTAGACTCGAGACTCCGGAGTTTTCAGGCGGTACATCGGCATGAAAACGACAAGCACCCGCGTGGGTAATGTTTTCCTCGCGGGGGAGTTTTTAGCCACTGAGCTTAGCCAGATTCAGGCCCCCGGCCGGCAGGTGATGGGCGAAACACTGCAGCGACGTGAAAGACAGCAATGAGTGACAAAAGAGTAAGGAGTAAGACAACAGGAAGGGTCATGTTCGCGAGCAAGCGCAACGATGCGCAAGCTTGGATCAGTCCTGTCGACCGCCCTTCTTTTCTCCGCCTCTAGTGTCACACCTGGCACGCCACGCAGCACGGGAGGTGCACCTAAAAGACGCGCTGCTGTAGCCAAAACTGATTTGGTATTATTAATGGGTGGACGCGTTAAGAGGTGATGAGAAGATAGGAACTGAATCAAGGACACTGAGGAACGGACTAGACATAGCGGACAGAATTCCTGCTGTCCCTTTGCTGCGCTGTAAAACGTTGCTGTGTACTGGAGCCTGCTGGTCCCAGTCAGGGGTGAGAATACATTAGTCCCTCTGTCTTTTCCGTGAGGATCACTTCTTCCGCTGACAAGGCCATTGTGGGTCAGTGGGTCAGTGGTTCAGGGTTCAGGGTGTCGAAACAAGAAGGCATCTTCACGGAAAAGACAGGGAGACTAATTTCGTGCCAGTCAGAGGGGCCCCTACCCCTCGACCCTCCCTGCCCTCGTCAGCCCCACAAGTGCAGCTCCCCTCCTTTGCCTATATCAACCTCAGCGCATGCAGCATCATCCATCAGTCGCGCCAGCATCTGCACTGGATTCCCGCGTCGCCCAGACGCTGCCTTCACCACCCACACTCCGAAACATGCGCACCGCCATCACCCACGTCCCCTCACAGCGCACCGCCCCCCACCGGGGGCCGCTCGGGCGCCAATGGCGCCCACCCCCTCCTCCCGCGTTCCGCACCTCCTCTTGGCCACCCTGCTGGCCTGCGCCCTGGCATCCGGATCGCATCGCGTCGCCTCGGCCGCCCCAAGCGGCCGGGCGTCGACTCCGCAGCGCGAAGCCCACCGCAATCCCATGGCGAGGCTGGCCGTCGAGTCGACCGTTGTGGATCCGATCGCCGGCCTGAAGCTGGAGGCCAACACGAGCCGCATCGCATCGTCCGGCCAGGTCGTGGAAGTCCGATTCTGCTGCCTGGCCTTCCCGTGGGTGGATGACTTTGTGGCGATCTACGCGCCGGCGGACGCGGACCCGGGAAAGACCGCGCCCGTTAAGGTCCGGTTCGCGACGGAGGCCGAGGGATACCTGGCGACCGGTTCGGGGACGCTGAGGTGGGTGCGGGCGACGCGGTGGGCTGCATGGGGAGGTCGGTGTCCAAATCCAATGATTACATTTGTCTCATGAACATGGCAAAACACTGCAAGGGGAGGTCGTCGTGGGGTGGGGAGGGGTGGGGGCGGCGCGGGAGCAGTGTTTGGCGGACTCAGATGCTTGGTTCATGTCTCTTGGGGCCTCGTGGGTGTGCCAGTTGGTGCAAGCAAGCTGGCCGAGGGGAAGGGAAATGATTTGTCATCGTCTTGGTGATATACAGTGCATAATGAGAAAAAACATGGATGATTGTGATAATGTCACTCTGCCGATAAGCACAATCATTGCGGATGCGAAATATGTTATCTTGCACTTGGAATCCGGGCAGTTTCTCCACGATGATTACTAGTCTTGTAGTGCCCCTCTGTCGCCGTTGGGTGTGGACATTCATCTGGATTGTTCATCACACATCACACAGCTTCAGGAATCGCGACTGAAAGTTCCTGCAAGCTGAGTAATTCCACGCAGACAGCTGACAAAAAAAATATTTAGAAATGAATTATCAATGGCAAGTTTATTGGAATAGCTGAATTGTTCAGTTGTTTATGTTGATCGTAATGGCAACACAATCTCCACATTTTTGTTCTCAACCAACAGCCTACACCGCCCTCTATTCATGGCCACCCAATGAGGTGCCCAAGGTTTGATCTCCAAAGTAGTGTTCCGATGGGCCTTCTTCAGGAACATATTCGCCACCCTCCACAAAATTTTATGTCAGTGAGCAGCAAAAATTGCTCTTCATGCCTGGAAGACTGATCCATGCAGTCTGGGGACCGGTGCATGTGCAGGTTTCAACTCTTTAATCACCGCACCAGTGTGCGAATCGCATTGTTGAGGGGGGGATGGGAGCACCCCAGGGTTGTGGCGTGGGGCCCTGAGGTGGCTGTGGAGAACGTCAATGAGCCCCTGCAAGGTCACCTGCACCTAACTGGAGATAACACGTGAGTGGGCTTGTTGGTAGTTGGGCAAGTTCCAATGTTTCTTGTGCTTATCTCTTGAAAATTGAAGTACTGCAGTGGTTGGCTTCGCCATCTGGCACTGCACTGGACGCTGCTTGTGCCAGTTGGCAGCAGGGGTGATCTACCATCAAAGCAGGCTGTCAACCCAATTCGTTTTGGTCACACTTTGGCTTTCCTGTTTCTACTGCTTTTCTTTGTATTCTATTGCTTTGCTTTCTTTTCCTCTTAAGAGTATCTGTTGCGTGATTTTATTCTTTGGAATATCTTTTCCACTGTCCCAACCAATCTCAGCAGGGCGTTGATGCCAGGATCGTGATTGTGTCATTCAGGGAGATGCTTGTGCAGTGGGTGACTAAAGACCAGGGCTCCCCTGTGGTCAAATGGGGACTGAGCTCTGGAGATCACAAGTTCCAGGCCTCTGCCAAGACTACCACTTACACGAGGAATGACATGTGTGGTGGACATGCCGCGACGGTGAGCTCCCACTGCTGCATGCACACATCATGCCATCCAGCTCATCGCTAGTCAGCGATCAATCTTTGGCACTCACACGTCAGTGTCATCACAGCATTTTGGGCACTCTGTGGCTCAGTTATTGAGCTCATTGTGTCAAAAAATGGGATCCTGGACTGCTTGCCTTTGTACCAAAAAGCGCCCAGTGAGCAGCTGTCTGGGTGTTGATGGTCCTTGTCGCCCCATGTTCCAGGTCGGGTGGATTGACCCAGGGCTCTTCCACACAGCGGTCATGACGGGGCTGGAACCGGGAAGGAGGTACTACTACACCTACGGTGACGAGGTGCACTTTTTCTGGCCCCTTCTAACAGGACTCATTATCAGGGATTGTATTGTGGAAACCAAATGGACTGCACAAACGGAATACCAAACAGTATTTGACAGAGTATGCTCAGTGGTCTAGTACAGGTAACCTGAGCATCTCATTCAAGCATAATAATGCTGATTAGAGAGAATGCTGCCCATTTCACCTCAGTCAGAAAATCAGCAACAAGGGAATACATGAGCTTGGGGCCCGTGAATGAGCTATGCAACCTCTCCTATGAAGGTTGTCAGTGAAGCATCATAGGGCGCCTTGTAGAAAATACAATGGTGAAGAATTGCTCCCAATGCAATGTTCAGCCCATGCCTAAGTATGATAACATTTATTATAATCATGTATTGGTAGCGTATTTTTTTATTTGGAGAACAATCATAAGTATTATTAATATATTGTAAATCGAGTGGGGCAAAAACTATGAGTTCAGCTGTGTTTTGGGTGCCATTTTCATCAGCTAGCAATTCTTTTTTTTGGGGGGGGGGGGGGCAAGAAGGGGCCCAACACCAGCTCGAGGTGGTGCTAGAAATAAGGTAGTCAGCAACCTTTGGTGTTGAACAAGCACTGCGTCTACAAATATAGTAGTAAATAAACGAGTAAATTGAGTGAATGGATGCATCGTGTGCAGAAATGGCAGTTTTGCTTGTGCTCAGGTCTATGGCTTCAGTGAGGAGAGTTCCTTCCTCGCTGCTCCAACAGTGGGCCCGAACACAAGTGTCAACTTCTTGGCCATCGCAGATTTGGGCCAAGCCGAGGAGGATGGCTCCACAGAGCCATGGCAGTACCGTGCTTCGCTCAACACCACCAGATGGTTGACTCAAGAGGTTGCCAAGAAGGAATACCAGCTGCTCGTGCACAATGGCGACATCAGTTATGCAATGTGAGTTGGGCTTTCGTGGGAATGCTGACAAATGATGGGACTGTGGTCCAGATTGGTGGTGACTGTTTCTTCTTGCCTTGAGGGCATGACCATGGTTCCGATGCACTTTGGCTGACAACAATGTCTGAAAACACTTCCTGGACATTGAAACCGTGGCCCCCGGAGGTTGTTTGACAGCTCTCATGCATTGAAAGTTTCAGTCAAGATTAAATTGGAATTTCGGCGTCAGAAACGACGGTCTGCTGAGTTTTGACTATGCCATACTGTGCGTTGCCATCACAGGGGTTTTGTGCCACAGTGGGACCACTACTTCGAGCAGATGAAGCCCATCATTACTCGTGTGCCCTACATGGTGCGTGTTGTACCCAGTTTCCGCATCTGTGATGTGTTATATTCCCTTCAGTAGTGTTGTTTCTATTTTGGTGAGGGGGCATGGACTGCAAGGGACGAATACCAATGTAAATGGTGTGCAGGTTCTGGTGGAGCTACTGACCTCTCACAGCCAAATCTGATGGCAGGGGCTTCACTTCACTGTGTGTAGCAAACCTTATCCCCTGAGTTCAATAAGCAACAAAAATATTGTGTGCGACAACAATTTGCTGTGTGGTTCACTACTGCTTTCAGCAATTCAATCAGCCCCTTATTCTCCCAGTACTTGGTGAATGTTCCAGAGTGCTAGGTAAATATACAAAAGCTGATGAAAGTGTTAATCTTCATACATAGTCTTCTCATCAGAATTCATCGATTGAGCGAACGGTAGTACCA